>CABHPP010148187.1:0-38467 GCA_902168425.1 Peromyscus attwateri | reverse complement strand
TCCTGTACAATCATAGTAGGACATCACAGCTAGCGTCCTGTACAATCATAGTAGGACATCACAGCTAGCATTCTGTACAATCATAGTAGGACATCACAGCTAGCGTTCTGTACAATCATAGTAGGACATCACAACTAGCATTCTGTACAATCATAGTAGGACATCACAACTAGCATCCTGTATAATCATAGTAGGACATCACAGCTAGCGTCCTGTACAATCATAGTAGGACATCACAGCTAGCGTCCTGTACAATCATAGTAGGACATCCCAGCTAGCATCCTGTGTAATCATAGTAGGACATCCCAGCTAGCATCCTGTGTAATCATAGTAGGATATCACAGCTAGCATCCTGTACAATCATAGTAGGACATCACAGCTAACATCCTATACAATCATAGCAGGACATCACAGCTAGCATCCTGTATAATCATAGTAGGACATCCCAGCTAGCATCCTGTACAATCATAGTAGGACATCCCAGCTAACATCCTGTATAATCATAGTAGGACATCCCAGCTAACATCCTGTATAATCATAGTAGGACATCACAGCTAACATCCTATACAATCATAGTAGGATATCACAAGCAGGATTCTGGCATTGTATAGTTAAGATACAGGACATGTCCATCTACCAAGAATCTCACATGGTGTCCTTTATAGACACATCCTCTTTTTCCTGTCCTCGTTATCTCCTGGACAGTCATGGGGTCTCCATTTTTACACTGTCATTTGAAGAATGCTGTAAATGGAATCCTTCAGTGTATCACCTTCTGGATGTGACCTCTTTTACTCAACATCACTCTCCAGAGATTCAGCCACTTGTCTCGTGCTTATTTCTTTTTCGTGGTTAAGTAGTAATCCATGTCATGGATGTACCACAGTTTATTTAACCTTGCTCCTGATAGAGGATGTCTAGACTGTTTCCAGTTTGGAGCTATTACAAATAAAACTGTTACAAATATTCACATACAGTTCTTGAGTGAAAGCCTTCATTTCTCTGGGCTAAATGCCTGGGAGTGCAATGAACTGCTGGGTCATATGTTAGCTGCATGCTTGGTTTTCAAAGAAACTACCAGCCTGCATTCCAGGGCAGAGTGCCCAGTATTCTCCCATCCCCTTCCCTCCTCTCCTGTTCACTCCCCTCCCCTCCCCTCCCCTCCCCTCCCCTCCCCTTCCCTTATCTTCCCTTCCTTCCCCTCCCCTTCCCTCCCCTCCTATCCCCCTCCCTCTCTCCCTCTCTCCCTCTCTCCCTCTCCCTTCTCTTCCCTTCCCCTCCCCTCCCCTCCCTTTCCCTCCCCTCCTTTCCCTTCTCTCTCCTCCCCTCCTCCTTCCCTTCCCTTCCCTTCCCTCCTCTCTCCCCTCCTCTCCTACATTCTGATAGAATCTCCTGTAACCAAGACTATCCTTGCACTCACTGCATAGCCCAGGATGACCCTGCACTTCTGATCTTCCGGTCTTCACCTCCCAGTTGCTGAGATTACTAGTGTCCACACCCAATGTGGTGCTGACTGAGCCCAGGGCTTAGTGCATGCCAGGCCGCTCAGCCCTCTATCTGAGCCCGGTCTCCAGCCCTCCTGTTTTATTTTTACCAGACAGACAAGCCCTGTCCAGTCTCTTGGTGCTGTCACTATTGTTTAACTGGCACCGTCCTGTGGGGTGTAGAGTCATATTTTGGGGTAGTTGCAGTGCATTCCCATCATGGCTGATAAGATGGACATCTCTGCATGGGTTGGCTTGTCGCCTAGGTGACCTCCGGGTGAGATGTCTGCACATGTCTTCCCCCTTTCCAAACTGGCTTGTTGCTTTCCTCCTTACGGTTGCATCTTAAATTCTAGTCTGAATTCCAGCCCCTGTCAGCCCCATGGTATGCACTGTTTTTCTCTCTGCTTCTGGTTTGTTTTTCATCCACTTAACAGAGTATTTTTCAGTGCAAACGTTTTTAATTTGGATGAGGTCAAACTTTGTGCATTTTTCCTTTTATGGGTCATGCTTCTGGTGTCGAGTTCAAGAGCCCCCGTCAGCCCTAGACCACAAAGATTTTCCCCTGTCGTTTCTTACTAAACATGTTGATGCCTCACACTGAGGTCTGTGATTTTTGTGCAAGGTGTGAGGTTTATGTAAAGGCCCCCACCGGACACGCTTCCCTCTGGCACCGTTTACTGAACAGGCTGTCCTTTCTCCATGAATTGCTTTTGTACCTTTCTCAAAAATCGGTTGGGCCTGTCTGTATGGGTCTGTTTCTGAGCTGCCTGTTTTGCTGTGTGACCTCTGACCCTCCTGCCTATACCACAGTCTTGGCTATTGTGGCGCTATAGTCAAGTGAATCCTGAACTTACGTGGACTGACCTCTCCCAACTTAGTTTTCTTTTCACAGTCACTTAGGCATGCTAGTTCCATTGTCTTTCTATGCAATTTTTAAAGATTTATTTTATTCTTTTTAATTATGTATATGCGTGTTTATTTTTGTATAGGTCTGTGTACTTAGATGCTGGGAACCAAGTTCAAGTCCTTTGCAAAAGCAGGCTGAGCCCTTTCTCCAGCCCACAGAAATTTTTTTTTTTTTTTTGGTTTTTCGAGACAGGGTTTCTCTGTGTAGCTTTGCGCCTTTCCTGGAGCTCACTTGGTAGCCCAGGCTGGCCTCGAACTCACAGAGATCCGCCTGGCTCTGCCTCCCGAGTGCTGGGATTAAAGGCGTGCGCTACCAACGCCCGGCCAGAAATTTTTTTAAAAGCAAACTTATCTGTGCCTATAAAATATCTTCCTGGAACTTGAATAGATTTTGTGTTTAAACCTACACATCAATTTAAGGAGATATTGAGTCTTCCAATCCACAAACTGTCTCTTGATATATTCAGATCCTGGGTTCCTTTCCTAAGTGTTTTGTAGAGCCATTCACTCATAAAAGCTAAATATGGGTTAACTCCAGCTAGGCATGCACAAGAATACCTACAAAACCGGAAGGAATTTTGGTGACGGGAATGGTATTTTTCTATACCTGTTTTTTGGTAAATTTATATCTATTTTTCTCAGATGAGTGATAGTAAATGCTTTTTTGTTTGTTTTTGTTTTTGTTTGTTTGTTTTTTGAGACAGGTTTCTCTGTGTAGCCTTGGCTGTCCTGGAACTCACAAAGACCTGCCTGCCTCAGCCTCCTAAGTACTGGGATTAAAGGTGTGTGCCCCTACACCCGGCTTCTTTTCCCCTGTGTGTTTGTCCCTAGTACATGGAAACACAGTCAGTTTGGTATGTTCATCTAGCACTCTGCCACATTATGGGACATTTCTAAGTTCTGAGCTTTACTTCTTCGGGTCTCTGTGGGGCTGTTGAGAAGTTTCCTGTGTGGATGACCATGATCGCCATCTCATGGTTATGGCTTGTCCTCCCCTTGCCAAGGCATGCCTTTTCTGCTTGCCCTGCTGGTGGTAAGAGTGGACAGCTTTGCTCTATTTCCACACTTACTTTGCATCGTCAAGTGTGAGGTGGCTGTGGTCTTCCTGCAGCTGTTCTTTCTTACACTCAAGAGGCGACTCAGAGCTTCTTCTGACATTTTATCACAAACGAGGCTTGAATTTTGTCAGGAGCCTCTTCTCTATTAAATGATGTAATTATGCGATATTTCTTCTTTACTTGTTGGTAAGGAGGTCCTGGGGATTGAGTTTTAAACACTGAGCATATCTTACATTCTTAACGGAATAAATCCCACTTACTTATGGTTACAGAAATTTACAAGGAACGTAGTATCACTTTTGGAAAGATGAAAACATATACAGAGGAAAAAATTTGTTCCTCAAGAGTGTAGTAGCAAATTGTCTCACATGTATGCACTCATATATATATATAGTCATGTGTACATGGGAAAAATACATATAGTTTTTTTTTCAAGACAGGTTCTCACTATGTAGTTCTGGCTATCCTGGAACTTGCTATGTAGCCCAGGCTGGCCTGGAACTCACAGAGATCTGCCTGCCTCTGCCTCCTGAGTGCTGGGATTAAAGGCGTGCGCCACCACTGCCCGGCTGCCAATTCTATTCTTAATTCTAATAGGGAAGGGTGAGCACAGGACTCAGGTGTGTGGGGGCCCTGGGCTAGCGCTATCCATGCAGAATGATGGGATGGGGAAAGGTAAGTATCAGAGTTCTCTTCCTACGAGACGAGCATTGGGTTCAAAGGTGATATATACGTTGATAAAACGGTAGGCCAAGAACACAGCCATGCTGAGTGTGAGCCATAAACCACTTGGACACACGCTAGTGAAAGACTCCTAAAGCAAGTGATTTGGAGAGCACATCCTTTAAGAAAAAACAAAAACAAAAACCAACAACAAAAAAAAAAAAACCAAAACCGCAGGCTGGAGTGACGGCTCAGGGAATAAAGTACTTGCCACACAGGCCAACAACTCAGCCTCGCTTTACGTAGTCTTCAGTTCAGCTCCCGTTTAGTGGATGTCTACTACGTTCTAGGACCACAGTAGGCACCACGGTCCCTGTCTTGGGGAGCTCCCTGAGTACACCTCCCCATCAAGGTGAAGTACCAACCTTCCTCTTCCTCAGGCCCTGCTCTGACTCCATCCAACCACCCGTCTGTCCCACCGCAGTCCAGCCCTCTGTTTCTCCTAGTCAGCATCCCCGTCAGCAGCTCCGAGGCTGTTCGTTCATTTTGTGACCTAGTGCCCGGCATGCTGCCCTGCATACAGCTGGTGCAGCATGTTTGTCCAATGGAGCTGTGCAAGCAGACAAGCCCAAGGGGGAAGACTAGAGGCCATAGTATGAGGACAGAATGGGGACTTTAGCAATGACACCGGCCAGCGTGAGAGCTGAAGGTGGCCACGTCTATCTCCTCCCCAGCTCACTGTCAGGAGAGC
The DNA here is from genome assembly GCA_902168425.1 of Peromyscus attwateri. NCBI lineage: Eukaryota > Metazoa > Chordata > Mammalia > Rodentia > Cricetidae > Peromyscus > Peromyscus attwateri. The sequence continues at coordinate 33,602 of CABHPP010148187.1, read as the reverse complement.
ACGGGCTCTGATCGACTGCCTCTGTCCTGGGGAGGCAAGGTAAACAAAGGCAGCTAAGAGTGCTGGATTCAGTTCTCTGCTATATAACCCAATGCCGCAGGGGTCTGCCGGAGCCATACAGTCACATCACTTTCTGTGGTGAAGGACAGTGGGGAGGGCTGCACATCTGGAAAACCCCACAGGAGGCTCCATTCAAGGGTCACAACCCTCCTGGGCATGCCTCTGCTCCCTGGACCCGAGCCCATGTTGGGTGTAAGCCCCAGGGAGGCCGGGCTCATCTTGATTCCGACCGGATTCTCAGCAGCCAGAGCAGTGCCTGGCATGGGGAGAATGCAAGGTAAATGTTTACTCGAGGAGAGGAGGGTTTGACTGCAAAAATGTAATGTGCAGAAACCATGATTGTCCGAAATGACACATCACCAAACTCGGTTGCTTTGGTTAAAAATGACTTCCTGGAATTAAAAAAAAAAAATCTAACCTCAAAAATGTGTTTTGTAGTCTGGAGGAGGCCAAAGGCCATTTCTGTGCCTCTGGACAAGCTCTCTGCTCCGTGGCTCAGGTACTGTGACAAGTTCCATTCGTAACTGGAAGCCACCAGCTGGACTAGAAGGAGGTCTGTGATAGCTCAGGTGTCTGCCTGCTCATCTCTCCTTTGGCTCCCAGGCTGCAGACATCCCCGGCAGACACTATGGCCACTGTTGCCCTGCTCCTTGCCTCCTGCCTGACAGTATCAGTGCACCACAGGAAAGAGGTGACCGTGTATGCACCAGTGTGTGTCCGTGAGAGAGAGGTGGGATGCACAGGTGCACCTGTGTCTGCACATGTGTGAGTGAGTGTGCGGCATTCCTTTCTCCGGTATGATCTTCGGATCCTATGACTCACTCACTCATTCCTCCCGTGAGCCCCGGAGGCAGGTGTTGCACCCTGATGTGTCCCACAGATCCTATAACTCACTCACTCGTTCCTCCCGCGAGCCTTGGAGGCAGGTGTTACACCCTGATGTGTCCCACTTGACAGGACAGGGGCCAGTATCCATGCTCAGGTTTTAATCGCATGAAGATGATCCAAGGATCTGGAGGGACGGCTCAGCAGTTAAAAGTGCTTACTGCTCTTGCAGAGGACCCATATTTGATTCCCAGAACCCAGCAAGAGCCACTCACAACTGTCTGGCTTCAGGGAGTCCAGCACCCTCTTCTGGCCTCCTCAGAAACCTGCAATCATGTGTACATACCCACACTCATACACACATACACATAGAATTTTAAAAATTAAATTATGCTGGGTGTGATGGCCCATGCCTTTCATGCCAGTACTTGGGAGGCAAAGGTAGGCAGATCTCTATGAATTTGAGGCCAGCCTGATCTACAAAGCAAGTTCCAGGGCTAGCCAAGGCTAAAAGAGGAAGATGAGCCTACATATTTTTTTTTCTCAGAGACTTCCCAGCACCACTCAGTTTTCTGGGCTGTACCCAGCTGTATAGCACACTTTCCCAGGCACCCGGCCCCCCTCCTCACTCTGACATTCACTTCCTCTGGTATGTCTCTACACCCTGACTTTTGCCATTTCCGGTCTACAGGCTAATGAGTTACTGCATTAAGTCCTTGTCCACTACAGCCTGCCACAAAATCTAGCCTGTCTCTGGCACCGGTCCCATAATTCTCCACACCCCTCACCTGCCCTCCCCTTCGGGGCTCCCCAAGAGCTTCTCACAGGCCATTTCTCTGTTAATATCAATACCCTATTATGTTGCATTTTGCATCCAACCCACTCCCTGCAAAGAGGGCTACCATATGGCTGAGTAACTGGCCTAACATTTGTTACCTGGTAAACATCTTCCTCTCACCAAAGAAACCAAAATCAAACCAAACCAAACCTACTTCTCCCACCAGCTCCACATGAGTCTGCTCTTGTTAGCCACATCCATCAGGGGAGTCAGAACAGTAGGGTAGACACGGTCTCTGAGCTCACAAGGTGCACCCCAGTTTTGAGATGCCAACTGTGTGATTTAAGAAATCCGCAGTCTGTTTAAAGGTCAAGGGATTTATTAGGGGATAAAAGCTTACTTAAAGATAAAGAGAGATTTATCATAGGGTCCTAGAAAACCAAGCTATGGTCCATGCTGTTCTTCTGCATGATCCGTCTAAGCATCCAAAACCATGAGGAAAGAGAGCGCTGCCTACCTGCATCCCAGTTCTTAAGGGTCCACAAAGCCATGCCCCAGGGGCATGTACTTCAAGGTCATGGGCAGAACAGTTACCCACTATAAACTGTGCGCAGCTATTCCCCTATCTCCAGAGGCTAGGTGTCAAGTCCTGGGAGGAAGCCCACAATGTGCACTTCCTTTTTTTTTAGACAGGTTTTTCTGTGCAGCTTTGGAGCCTTTCCTGGAACTCACTCTGTAGCCCAGGCTGGCCTCGAACTCACAGAGATCTGCCTACCTCTGCCTCCCGAGTGCTGGAATTAAAGGCATGCGTCACCACGGCCCGGCTACGATGTGCACTTTTAACAGCTCTAGTGATGAGTGAGAAGCAAGAGGCTCTCACATATCATTCCAAGAGCCATGATGTCAGAGCTCATAACTGCAAATGACAGTGAGCGTGGCCAGCTATGACCTGACCTGAAGGAGGTTAAGAGGGGATGGCAGAGATGATTGGTGGCTTTGGGTAACCTCATGAGCTGTAGTTGGAAAAAGACCTATGAAAATGAAATCACAGACGGACAGACAGCCAAGAACAGAGACAAAAGCATGGTGTGGAGTTATTGAGAAGGCTGAAGCCCAGAGTAAACTCAGGGGTGTTTTGTAAAGGAAGTGGGTGGGCGTTTAAGGACTCTTCTGAGGAGGAGAACATGGGGAACCTTTCTCCAGAGCTGTTGAGTTCAGCTCAGCATTTGGAAGAAACCCATTTTCCACTTTCCCTGCAGGAGAACAGGCTTCGGATTTGCTTAAAAATTGGAGGAAGTTTTATTTCCATCTTTCCTCCTTGGCGTCAGCACCCTGTGTAGCTAGAAAGAAAAGCTATGGCTAGCAGCTGGCTTAGGGAGCAGAGGAGCCCCAGAAGGAAAGCATCCATTAAGATGTGGCCACCTGGGGCTGGAGAAGCGGCTCCGTGGTTGAGAGCACTGGCTGCTCTTCCTTAGGACCCAGGTTCAATTCCCACCCAGCACCCACATGGCAGCTCACAGCTGTCTGGAACTCTAATTCCAGAGGATCCAATCCCTTCTTAGACCTCTGCAAGCACCATGCACAGACATACATGCACACAAAACACCTAGCTACCTAAAATAAATAATAGTCTTTTAATAATTATAATAAAAAAGATGTGGACCCCTGGAGATAGGGAGGTGGCTCTGTAAATAAGGCATTTATGTTCACACATGACCACCCAGAGCCCACATCAAAACCAAGTGGGTGTAGCAGCCTCTCTGCAATCCCAGCACTCAGGAGGTAGAAATGTCCCTGACTGACGAGCTGCCTGGCCAGACTAGCAGAACTGGTAAGCGTGGGGCAGGAGACACGGTCCCAGTAAATAAGGGGGAAAGTGCTCAAAGAAGGCCCCATGTCAACCTCTGTCTCCACATGCAGGCTCATACATGTGCATATGCTCCTAGACACACACATGTGAAAATGCATCTACACATTCAAACACACACCATACACATGGTCACAACTCCTATATCACTGCTGAGGAGTGGTGTGTGCCAGCTTCTTCTCTCACAGACATTTGGGCCAGACCCTGGGGAAATAGTTAAGACCATCTGGGGAAGGGGGGAGGTGACAGTCCCACAGAGGTGACGTGCAGAGAGGAAACATGCTCAGAAGGGTGACTGGGGCTCTTCTTGTTACCTGGTGAAGTAGTATATGCAACCTTGCTTTCACATGATCCCACAATCATTATGTTGATCTGGGGGGTGGGGTGGCACAGTTAATAAATTACTTGCCATGTAAGCATGAGGACCAGAATATGAGCCCCAGAACCAATATTTTTAGAAGCTTCCCATGGTTGTGTGTGCTCATAATCTCAGCACAGGTGGATCCCTGGGGTTCACTGACCAGCCAGCCTAGCTCAGTTAGCATGCTCCAGGCCAGTGAGAGACACTATTTCAAAAACAACAAGATGGACAAGAGAGATTGCTCTCTGGCCTACACGCACACGTGCACACATGGGCACACACAGGCACACAGGCACACAGATCTGCACAAATACATACACACACATTTAAAAATAAACCTTCCTTAAGCTGCATGGGTTTCCAGATAGCTTTGAGGAGTGAGCTTGCTTTTCAGGAACATGCGGAAGTCTTGTCCTGGGTCTGGGACATAACTCAGAGGACTGCTCACGGGAGAGCCAAACCTGGGTTTCAGCCCCACTAATGGCCATTGGCAGCTGAACTTGTACGTGCACAGTGCTAAATGCATTACATGTACTTTACATCCAATTACCCACAATCCTACATGGTGGAAACCACCAGCCCTCTTTTTTAAAGAAGGGAAAACTGAGACTCTAAGTTAAACTCAATCAGTGATGAACCTGGACAGCCCAGGATTCCACCCTAAGCCTGTGACCTCAGCACCTGGGTTTTAAAAACTTTCTATCCCAGAGGTGGCTTACATTGGAATGAACACTCTGGGGCTGATGACTGGCAGCCAGGGCTGTGGGGTGGGGCGGGGGTGGGGGGGGGTGGGAGTGGGGAGAGGAGTTCAGGCTGTGGGTGACACAGACATACAGATACAGTCAGTGTGGCAGATTGCCTTTTGAAGACACATGCATGTCTTTTACACACTTGTACAGGAAATGAAGCGCCTGCACCTCCGTTCTGCCCTGTCTTCCACCGGGAACTCTGGGAATTTCCAGTGGGGGACCCAGAGCCATAGGAGTTTGGCAGAGGGAATATTGTGTTTGCTTCTTCTGGTCTATAGATGTTTCCTGGTGACCTGGTTGGAGTCCTGCAGGGTGCTAGGTGCAGAGGACACAGGAGCACGCAGAGGCAGTGAGCTCCCTGCTCTCATGGAGGAGACAGACTTCAGTCAGCTCCCCAGCAAGCACTCAATTGCACCGTGACTCTGCTACGATAAGGAGGACTCAAGGGACCGTGACTGAGACTGGGTTCCACAGGCTGAAGGCTTGAGATGAGCAGATGTCACCCAGGTCGCTAACAGGAAGAGCATTTGAGGCAGAGGGAATAGCAGTGTGCAGGGGCCCTGTGGTGGGAAGGATGCAACTGGAGCATCCAGGGCTGTGGTGAGGTCCAAGAGAAGATGGTGACATGGCCCTACCAGGTAGCCAAGAAGCATAGGAACTGTCTCTCTGAGCGTGGTAGGAAGCCAAAGATCACACACAGAGGACTGTGATGGATTTGTATTTCTAAAAGGAAAGTCTGGCTTTCAGGTGGACTAGGGAGGATGCCGAGAGCCCTAGAGGGAGGCACCTGCACGGCACATAGCCATGGACATCTAGATGATGAGAGAGGCCAAGACCTTTAGAAGCAGCCTTCCCTTAGTCCCCAAGTCCTTAGCATCTCTGGAGATCACTGGGGTCAATCCAAGAAGAGATGCCCAACTTCTTGGCCTATGCAAGAGCAAAGCAGTCCCTGGAGGTAGGGAGAAGGCTCTGCCTTCTTCTCAGAGTCGTCTTCTGGTTGGCTCTGCTTCGGCTTTTTGGAAAATGGCAGATGAATAGGAGGCAAGTTCTCCAATTTCTGGGCCATTTTCCCACTTTTTTTTTTCTTTTGTGGGAAAGTGCCCTGCAGTTATCTGCATAGATTGTCAGATTGTGTGGCAGAAAGCCCAGCCCAGGCCCTTTGGGGGAGAAGAAATGCATGATTCAGCTGCCAGGAGGGAGCCAGGAAGGTTCGTGATTGATGGCGGAGGCCAGGGCGAGGCTGGGGACAAAGGGGAGGCAGTGAGGTGTCTGAGTTCTGGTCAGAGAAGCTCTGGAGAGCGTGATGAGGCAGAGGGGAGACTTCGGGCCCCCTTTACAGCACAGGCTCCTGGGCACTGCTGCCTGGGGGCAGATCTGCCGTGCAGGGAGCCAAGAATTAATAGGCCAGGACCAGTGGGGTGGTGATCCAGTGGTAGAATTGCTTTTGGTCCAGACCCAGCCTGCAAATTATAGGCCTAGGTTGCTGCTTCTGGAGCAGCTACTGGAATCAGGGCCTGATGGTGAGTGTGGTCAGCAGCCACACAGCCCTGCCTTGCCTTTCTGGGGCCATGGTCACCTCTGATGGGGGAGGGGCCCCCCCTTTGTGTCAGGAAGGCAGAGCTGCTGAGATGTCAAAGAAGGGCTCCCCAGGGCAAAAGTGAGCTTCACCGGGTCTTCTAAGAGACCCATTGCAGCCGGTCCAATTGTCCTTGGCCTGAGTGGTGTCATGAATGGTATCAAGGAGCTGGGAGGTGGATTTCCTAGCTTGACCATAGTTATGCGGCTTTGGAAAATGTGTTGCCCCACATTGAGCCTTGGGGTCCCAGCCCTGGAAATGAAGATTTGTGATGGCCAAGGTCAACACCAAGCCAAAGCAGGATGACTATATGATTTTGACAAGCTCATGTCCACCGGGACAGCACTTCCGGCCTTCTGCCTTGTAAGGAGCCAGCCACCCCGTTGCACTCATGATAAAGCTAAGGCTACAAAGTTAAGTGTTTTGACTGAGATCTAGTGGATAGTGATGGGCTGAGCCAGAACTCTATCCCCATCTACCCATTCAAGGCCAAGGTGCCCCCCTGCCCGACCTATATGGCTGTCTGTGGGTTAGTCTGGAGTCGATTTATATTTAAAGAGGTTTTAAAAAAGCATATTAGTTCTGAAATTGAGAACCAGAGACAAGAGCTGCCTTGTTAATTTTCAGGCCTTAAAGTAGGCGAGACTGTGGGGGTGAGCTCCAACCAAATAAAATACCTGGAACGTTGCCACCAACATCTTTGGAACCTGAATAGCAGGGTCAGACTGGGTGGGGTTTGTTTACAGAGATCACAAAAGATCAAAGATTTCAGACATCAATTACTTGCCCACCCCACCCTAAAGTTTTTATTTATTGGATTTGCTTATTTTGGGGGTGTGAATGTGTATAGTGTGTGTGTGTGTGTGTGTGTGTGTGTGTGTGTGTGTGTGTGTTGATGTGTGTGTACAATAGGAATTTGAGTGTGCACACATGTGGAGACCAGAGGTTGATATCAAGTGTCTTCCTCTATAACTCTCCACCTTAATTTCTGAGACACGGTCTCTCACAGAACCCAGAGCTTACCAAGTCATCTACACAGGCAGGCCAGTGAACCCCAGACTGCCTCTGCCTCTTTGGTGCTGGGATTCCAGGCGCACACAGCGATGACAGGCTCTTTTTTTTTTTTTTTTTTTATGTGGATGCTGGGGATCCAAGCTCAGGTCCTCATGCTTGTCTGGCAAGGACTTTACCAACAGCACTACCTCCACAGTTCCACAGATAAGGGACCTGAGCTCTCTAGATGGGATGAAAAGCTCGGAGTCACATGTCCAGTCTGCCAGAAGCACAGCTGACTGAGACCTCGAGTCTCCCTCTTCTCCACAGGGTGCCTGCTTCAAAAGGCAGCAGCCTCCTTGTCTTCATCACCGATGGACTAACAGGTGATCTCAGGAAGTGATGGAGCTATCCTCAGAAACCCTTCAGCAGGTCACAGGGAGTCTCTCTGGCCTCTGCAAACGTGCTCAGAGCTCTTCAAAGGAAGTTCATCCTCACCCCCACCCAGTCCTACCACAGCCTTCCAGCTGAGCTTTGTGCTTGAGCTTGGAAGATCCCCCAGCAACCAGCTGCCACACACTCCTCCCTACCTCATGCCTCAGTTTCCACCACCAATGCCATGCCAATTGTTCTATATTTTGTTTGTTTGGGGTACTTGGGATCCAGCCTGGGACTTTGTATATGCTGAGCTACTGACAACCCAGATCCTTGTGTTTATTGAGATGTGGTCTCATGATGTAGCCCAGACTGGCTTTGAACTTGCAATCCTCCTGCTTTGACCTCTTGAGTGCTGGGATTACAGGTGGTACTGCCACGCCTAGCAAAAATGAAATTTTACTAGTGCTGGGACTGGAGGTCAGACTCCAGCCTGGGCTACAGCCCTGCTGTTACTCCACTTCCTAGGGCATTGCCCTGCCTGTTTGCAGAGGACACACCCACTCTCTGGACCAGTAACAAGAGCAACGACATTGATAGCAACTGACAGCTACTGAGGCTCAGTACAATCAGGAGGCATTGTTCAGAGGTCATGGCAAGGTAAACCCTGGGTGCATCATCACTCCCGAGTACATTTGCATATTCTGAAGAGGTTAGGGAGTTTCCCAGTGGCAGAGCTGGGACTGAAGTCCCTGGCTGGTTGTGTGAGTCACAAGCCTCACCCTAACCCTCTGGTACCTTGCCGCAGGACCTACAGCAGGTCCAGTCTTTCTTGATTGTTCATCCTGGCAGCTTCCAACACCTGCCTCACCAGCGTCCTCTTACCAGGGTTAATCTTCCCTGACCAGCTCCCAGGGTGACCTCTCATGTAAGCCCACGGATAGCCTTTCTCCTCAGTTCCAGGTGAATCAGGCAGAGTTACTCTCGGAGATGACCACGTTAGCTGAAGAGACAGTTCTGGGCCTTGAAAGCCTGAGGACCTCAGTCTGACCCCCTAGGACTCACACTGTAATACCCATGGTAGCATGCATGTGTAACCCCAGCCCTGGGGAGGTGAAGACAGGCAGGTCCCTGGGGCACCCAGGCAAGCCAGCCTGACTTACTTGGTGAGTTCCAGACCAAAGAGAGACCTTGTCTCAAAAAACAGGGTAGGAAAAACAAAACAAACAAAACAAGATAGGTAGGAACTGGAGAAGTAGACCAGTGGTCACTCTGTAAGCATGAGGACCTGAGTTCAAACCCCCAGCACCCACATAAAAACCAGATATGGCTGTATATGCCTATGATCCCAGCACCAAGAGGAGGGAGATGCAGAGACAGACAGATTCCAGGTGCTCACTGGCCAACCATCTAGCCAAACACCAAGTTCCAGGTTCAGTAAGAGACCCTATCTCAAAACAGTAAGATAGAGCCAGGGTAGAGGGGCGGCCTACACGCCTTTAATCCCAGCACTCAGGAGGCAGAGACAGGTGGGTCTCTCAGTTCAAGGCCAGCCTGGTCTACAGAGTGAGTTCCAGGACAGTTGGGGCCACACAGAGAAACCCTGTCTTGAGAAACAAAACAAAAAAGTAAGGTAGAAAGCAATAGAAACATACACTGGGTATTGACTTCTCACCTCCACACATGCATACATGTGAGAGGGCACCCACATACATGCATTCAACAGAGAGAGAGGAGAGAGGAGAGAGAGAGAGAGAGAGAGAGAGAGAGAGAGAGAGAGAGAGAGAGCCCTCTGCTCCCTGGAGAGGCTCCGGCCTTGCTCTGCAAACAATGCCACGTGGCCCATCTCCCTGAGCATCTTGCCTCCTTACAGGATGATGTGCCCCCTGTTGGGTTATGAACCCCCATCTTACCATCAGACACTCATACTGCCACAGCTACAGAAGTACTGTCAGCACTGGCTGCCTCAAGTGCCCCTAAGAGCTTCAATAAGGGCAGGAATAAGCAAAGACTAGCTGGTCCCCAAGTCAACAAGACTGAGTCACATCCTGATTGAATGATCCAAACAAAGGAAGTGCAAGTCAGATGGGAAAGGTGCTGGCCAATCACGGGAGAGTGGAGAAAGGCAACTTGACCAGAGTGATGCTGGCACTGATGGAGAGCGCAGGGGTAAGGGCCCTGGCCTGTGTGTGGGAGCACTAGTTTCATTTACACAGCAACCGTGGTATTCAGTATCTACTCACCCATTCATCCACGCCTGTGCTGGGCACCACCGCTTTCAAGCTCCATTTACCACTGTGATTACCAGTGAGGTCTTGCCTTCTTTTTCCAGTGCTGTGGCCCCCAGCACCCACCCTGGGGCTTTCTCCACAACAGCACTTGACAAAGAGCTGTTGATTAAATGAAGGCTGTGTCATCCCTGTAAGGAGCAAGATGCAAGACATTTTTATCTGTAGACAGACCATGAAGATCCTGACTTCTCCGACTGGCTGGCTACCCAATCCTCTTAGTTATTTGTATGTAATCACCTTCTTTCTCCCGTTTATGACATTTTTTAAAAATACTGTCTTTTGAAGAACAAAAAAACATAATGTAAAAATATTTCAATATTAATATGCAAAGTAGTAGGTTTCATTATGGCATTTTCTAATGCGATTTGTTTCTGTTGGTCTTTCTCTCCACCCCCACCCCCACCCCACCTCTCTGCCCTTTGTCCCCTTCCACCCGACAACCTCTTCTCTGCCTTCACGTCGCCTGTGTTCTATTGCCCCCTCCTTCCCTCCACACCTCCTTGTCCCTTCCCTTGGTCCCCTTTCTAGTTCCATGACCTGTACCCGCTCTCACCCACATAGACCCACACATAAACATTAAGAGCTGGGATCCACATATGAACGAGAGCATGTGGTATTTGTCTTTCTGAGCCTGGGTCACCTCACTTAATGTAATCATTTCCAGACCCATCCACTCCCCTACAACGTTCATAATTCCACTCTTCTTTATAGCTGAATAAAATTCCACTGTGCATCTGCACCACATTTTCATTATCCATCCATCGGCTGATGGACATCTAGGCTGGTTTCATTTCCTGGCTATTGTGAATAGAGCAGCAATGAACATGTGTGAGCAAATGTCCCTGTGGTGGGATGGAGAGTCCTTTAGGTATATGCCCAGGAGTGGACCCAGGCTGGGTCATATGGTAGTTCTACAAGAAAAAAAAATCTTAATTTTAATGTAATTAAAATGCTCAATGTTGTCCTTATGGCTAGTACGTACTGTGTTTTGTTTAAGAGATCTTTCCCTAGCCTGAGGTCATAGATACATTCTCTTATATTATCTTCCAATGGTGTCATAGTTTTCCTTCTATACTTAAGCCTTTGTTCATCTGGAATTGGTTTTTGTGAATCACTTAGGATGGGAAACTAATTTCACTTTCCCCCATATGGATAAGCAATAGTCCTGGCGTGACAGACCTGGGGGATCTGGCACAAGCTTCCGCACGTGGGAGGGTTCATTTCTGGGTGCTCTCTTGTTTCATCCCCATGCCGATGGCACACTGTCTTAATCACTGAATGATGATGATAAATCCTGCTACCCAATAAGATAAATACACCATCTGGTTTGCGGACTGTGCTTACCTTTTAAAATTTTATGATTGTTTATTTTATGTGTATGGGTATTTTGTCTGTATGTATGTTCTGTGCACTACATGTATGCAGTGCCCACGGAGACCAGAAGAGGGTGTCAGATCCACTGGGATTGGAGTTACAGACAGCTGTGAGCCACCTTGTGGGTGCTGGGAATTGAACCTGGGTCCTCTGGAAGTGCAGCCAGTGCTCTTAACCACTGAGCCAGTTCTACAGCCCTTGCGCTTGACTTTTTTTAAAAATCAGAGTATCATGGCTCTTTTTGACCATCTCACTCTTTCATATACATTTAAGAATCAGCTTGTTTTTAAAAAAAAAAAAAAAGAAGGTTGGGATTTTCATTGAAATTGCATGAAATTTATATGTGAGCTTAGGGAAATTGATATCATGTTACATTTCATTTTCTTGTTCAAGAACATGGTCTAGCTCACTTAATTCAGTCTTATGTTCTAGCTTTTAGTAAGGTTTCATGGTTTTATTCCAAGATTCTCTATAGTTTTTGCTATTTTTGTATTTGATATTTTAAAATGTTTATTGGTGTCCAATAGAAAAGTTTATGCATATATTACATATAGGCACATATATATAAAGTTAAATATACATTAATCGTTACAAACTGAATACACCCATTTATATGGCACCAGATGAAGAGTTGAACAAACCCAAGTCCGCTCATGCATCTGCCACTCATCACCCTCCCAGGTAAGACCTCAGCTTCCTCTTACTCAGGTCCCAGTTAGCCCCATCTGTTTTTCTGAACTGCCTTTAAATGAAATGACACCCCCCCCAAAAAAACTGCCCAGCATTATTTTGGGGAGATATATTCGTATTGCTACATTCGAAGTAAGAGCCCTCATTCTCATGGTGACATTGTGTGAAGACACCACAATTTTGTGATTCTTTCTCCATTGTACATGAGCGTCCAGCAGTTTCTAATTTGGAGTTACCACACACCATAGTTTAAGACATTTTACTAGAAGTCCTTTGGTACCACATCTTGGGGCGGAATTGCCACATCATAGGGCCCCTGCTGCAAGGTTAAGCTTGAGAGACGCTGCCTGACAGTGTCCCGAAGGGACTGCAGATTTACGTTCCCATCAAAGCCTTCACCCACGAGCCCACCCTGTTCACCGGCTTGTAACTTTGAACTTCTAAGATCCTCCTGCCTCCACCTCCCTGTGTCTGGGATGACAGGCGTGTCCCACTAGACCCAGTTTTACGCAGCGCTGAAGATGGAATCCAGGGCTCCGTGTGTGCCGTGCAAGCACCCTGCCCGTTGAGCCGGATGCCCCGCCTTTAGGTGGGTTTTTGAAATGTGTGTTAGGCCCCACTCATATGGCTGGTCTGCGCCTGCCACCACCTTCTGCCTCCCAGCACTGGGGCGCACAGCGGGGTGACAAGGTCCGTTTAGTTGGAGATAGAATCATGGGCTTCCTACTTAGAATCATGTGGTGGTATTGTGTTCCCCAAAATATTGTGCACCCCAATAAACTTATCTGGGGTCAGAGAACAGAACAGCCACTAGATACAGAGGCTAGAAAATGGTGGCACACACACTTTTAATCCTAGCATTCCAGAGGCAGAAATCTGCCTGGATCTCCATGAGTTCAAGGCCACATTGGAAACAGCCAGACATGGTGACACACACCTTTAATCCCAGGAAGTGATGGCAGAAAGCAGAAAGGTATATAAGGCGTGAAAACCAGGAACTAGGCTGGTTAAGCATTCAGGCTTTCGAGAAGCAGTTTGGCTGAGATCCATTCGGATGAGGACTCAGAGGCTTCCAGTCTGAGGAAACAGGATCAGCTGAGGAATTGGCAAGGTGAGGAAGCTGTGGCTTGTTCTGTTTCTCTGATCTTCTAGCATTTACCCCAATACCTGGCTCCAGGTTTGTTTTTATTAATAAGACCTGTTAAGATTCCTGCTAAAGAATCAATTCCATCAAATGTCTATTTCCTTTCACGCTCCCATCCATTGTCACTCTCTGGGTTTCCCCTGGCATCCTAGGCTCCCTGCCTTAAACTCAGCAACAGCCACCTCTTGTGGTCTTGTGGCCAGAAGGGGATCAGCCTTCATGCCTGAGGAGATGAGGACAGTTCTTACGGATGAAGAATTACCCTTTGGCTCCTGGATATCCACTGCACTTACTTTTCTCTCTATGCCTGATGAAGAGGAAATGAAGCCCAGGCTCCCTCCTTCCATCCTTGTGCGAGCTCATCAGTCACTCAGTAGACGCTGTCTGTACATTTGGCCTGTGCTACTTAATACAATAGGCAGCTCCCCTATTCCCACACCAACCACGCAGCTAAGAGATGTTAAGTCACTGACTCAAGGTCCCATGAATAGTGATGGCACTGAGATTCAGGGTCAGTCTATCTGATTCCAGAGCCCATAAGTTTGACCCACTCACAGCTCCTTATAATCCAAACACTTGGACAATCTAAGAAAGGCCGAACAACTGAGCCTTGCTCCCAGTGGCTTCGTGTGACGCTTAGCTTTTAACTGTCACCTGGGAAGAGAGTCTTAATTGAGGAACTGTCTAGATCAGTGGTTCTCACCCTTCCTAATGCTGTGACCCTTTAATACAGCTCCTCATGTTGTGGTAACCCCCAAGCATAAAATTATTCCATTGCTACTTCATAACTGTAATTTTGCTACTGTTAAGAATTATTATATAATATGTATTTTCTGATGGTCTTAGGCAACCCCTGTGAGAGGGCCATTTGACCCCAAAGGGGTGGGGACCCACAGGTTGAGAACCATTGGTCTGGATCAACTTGGCCTGTGGGTATGATTGGGTGGGGGTTATCTTGATTGCTAACTGATATGGGAGGAGTCGGCTCATTGTGGTCAGCACCATCCCCCAGGCAGGGGTTCCTGAACTGAATAAAAGGGAAGAAAGCTAACCAATAAGAAACAGACCCTCATGCATGGATTTCTCTCTGCTCAGTTCAGCTGGCTGCTTCAAGCCCCCGCCACTGAGACTTCTCGGCTGCGATGGACTGTGTCTTGGAACTGTAAGCCGAATAAACCCTCTTCTCGATTAAGCTTGGTCAGGACACTTTATCACAGAAACAGAAATGAAACCAGAGCACCTTGCCCTGCTTTGCCTCAAGTTTTTTACCTCTTGGTGCCCCACAGCAGTGAGGAAGGAGGAAGCTCTTCCGGTCCCCTCTTGTGACATCATCGACTTTCCAGGAATGGTTTTCATCCAGTGACTCGTGGGAGCAGACGCTGAGTCCCACAGCCGAACATTAGGCAGAGCTCAGGGAGTCCTGCAGAGGAGGGGGAGGAAGGATTGGAGGAACCAGAGGAGACAGGGGCACCACGAGAACACAGCCCACAGAATCAATTGACTAGGACTCATGAGGGCTCACAGAGATCAGGGAACCTGAAGGGGCCTGACCTAGGTCCTGTACATATATGTTATGGCTGAGTAGCTTGGTGTTCTTGTGGGACTCCTAACAGTGGGAGTGGGGGCTGTCTCTGACTCTTTTACCTGCTTGTGGGACCCTTTTCCTCCTATTGGGTCGCCTCTTCCAGCCTTGATATGATGGCATGTGCCTGGTGTTATTGTAGCATATTATACCATGCTTGGTTGATGTCCCTGGGAGGCCTGCTATTTTCTAAAGGGAGATGGGGTGTGGGGGTGCAGATCTTGGAGAGAGAGGTGGTGGGGAGGAGAGACTGGGGGAGAGGAGGGAGGGGAAAACTGTAATCAGGATATAATATATGAGAGAAGAATAAAAAAATATACAAAGAAAGAAAGAAAGAACCGGTTTTCCCCACAGAGAGAAGAAAGAGCCCAGGCTGGGAGGATGAAGCAGCATCCACACACCATTGCCCCTTTGACACTCTGACTGTAGCCAGACTCCAGACACAAGGGAACAAGAGAGCCTGTGGGAAGCTGCCCTCCACTCCTCTATCCTGTTACACAGCCCGTCGCTGCAGGCAGGTGCCCCGGGTCCTCCTCTCCATCCTCCCTCTGCCGCTGTGGTTGGGAAGCTGCCCAGCATGGAAAGTATGGGGTCCAGCTGGGTTTCCATCTTCTCATCCCGTCTCGGCCCCTCCCGGATCCCCGGGCAATAAGCAGATTTGGAGAAAACTGCAAAGTTGGCTCTTCTTTCTGAAATATTGTGGAGAGAGAGTATTCCAAACACAGAATTGGGAAATATGGAACCTCCAGGCCATGGCACAACTAATTGAAAGATGAGTCTTCCTCAGGAAAAAGCCAAGCTGGCCAAATGCGCCTGCTTCAGACACAGAGGAGCGGCAAGCAGCGGCCTTCTGTTTTGACTGCTTTTGCGTTTTGGTTGCTGTTGTCTCTTTTCATTTTCCTCCTGGGAGCAATTTTCTGAGAGAGTCGGTCCCTGCCCAGCAGCGCACTGTGTATTAGAGAGGACGCGCGGGTGTGTAGGGAGGTTTCTTTTATATATTATTTTTAAAATATGGAACAGTTCAAGAGCTTGCGTGTTATCTTGCACCGGGGCCATCCTCATCTACTCTGTATTATTCTAATTTTTGCGTGTGCTGCCAAAGCAAGCACTGTGCAGCAGTTTCATGGAGAGGAGGAAAGGAAAGGGAAACCCCGTACAAGGAACGGCTGTGGATCCTTGGAGTCACGGCCTCTAGCCCTAGGTAAAAGGAGCCTTCAGGACCACAGAGCCCATCCTTCGTTACCCTAAGAGGCTGAGGCACAAGGAGGGAAGGTGACATGCCTGAGGTCACACACCAGCAAGGGACAGCCACATATTAGGGCCCAGAGTCCCTTGTGCTCAAGACATATTTTATTCAAAGCCTGACATTTGTTAGGGATCTCAATGAAAGAGCTCCTTTCACTGCGGGGCAGAGGGGTCATCAGCCCAAAGTGTCATGTGGTGGAACTGAACCTAGTCCAGTGAGCTTCATCGAAGAATATGCTCAGTGCCTTTGCAATCCATCTCTCACCTCCAGGCTGTCCCACGTGTCACCCAAGACACTGACTTCCAAAGACATAGCGCACACAGTACTCAAGCCACGCCTCCACGCCAGACTGTGAGCTTCTAAGAGACCATCTCACTGTGCCAGCGCCAGTCTCGCAGTAGACCCTCAAAACATGTTGAATGTGTGAACAACTAAGGGGGTGGATGCAATCGCATTAGACCGACAGATGACCAGACCAGTACTTACCACATAAAAGACCTGTTTAATGTTACGGGCAGCTTCCTGTACCCGGAATAAAGGATGAACACCATTTGAGCTCTCTGCTTGCAGCAACGTAAGGCTATATAAGTCACACAGCCCCGTGCTTGGCAGTTGGTAACGTTCTCATGATAAACTATTAACTCACATCACACCCTCTAAATCTCACAAACAGTCAATGAACCAGGTACCACTGTTCCCATTTTACAGATGTACTAAGGTGCAGAACCCTCGGTGAGTCTGAGGCTGTAGCTCAGTTGGTAAAGTGCTTACCCAGAATGCACAAAGCCCTGGGTTCCAACCCCAGCACTGTGTAAACCCAAGTGTGGTGATACACACCCGTGACCCCAGCACTTGGGAGGTAGAGGCTGGGAAATTCAAGATCATTTTCTGCTACATAGTAAATGTGGGGCCAACCTAGGCTATGTGAGTTTTTTTTTTTTTTTTGAGGCAGAGTTTCTCCATGTAACAGTCCTGGCTATCTTGGAACTTGCTTTGTAGACCAGACTGGCCTTGAACTCACAGAGATCTGCCTGCCTCTGCATCCCAAGTGCTGGGATTGAAGGTGTTCGCTGCCACTGCCCAGCTTACTATATGAGATCTTATCTCAAGAAACGTAAGGGGCCAGGCAAGGCTGCATACCAAAGCAAGATTCTGAGTGTGTGTGTGTGTGTGTGTGTGTGTGTGTGTGTGTGTGTGTGTGTGAGTTATGGGTAGTTGTGAGACCTTGGTGTGAGTGCTGGGAACTAAACCCAGGTCTTCTGTAAGAACAAGCACTCTTAACCACTAAGCTGTCTCCCCAGCCCCTAAATAATATTTTTTAAAAGGAACCAGTGATGTAATATCAGGCCTGAAGTTCAAGCTCGGTGCTATATGCTGCCTTAACATGGGTGACATCAGGAAGTTGCTAAATGGCCTCACTGCAAACTGACCTCCCATTCTGTTCCCGAGGCAGCGTCCCCTAAGTCAGACAGGTTAGCTGAAGTTTCTGTTTATCCCAGAATAGCAACATTCAGTTCCATGCTCAGCCACAGAAGTAGTCAAACAAGTCATTCCCATCCTCCTGTGGCACCTCATCCTAGAGGGACCTCATCCCCTTGATACTACAAAGCCACCATCACACAGCTCTATTCACTGTCTTAGGGTTTTTATTGCTGTGACAAGACTCCATGTCCACGGCAACTCTTACAAAGAAAACATTTAATTGGAGTGGCTTGCTTACAGTTAGTTCAGAGGTTCAGTCCATTATCATCATGGCGGGGATCATGGCGGCATGCAGGCAGACATGGTGCTGGAGCTGAGGGTCTTTACATCTTGATAAGCAGGCGGCAGGAAGTCAATTGACTGTCGAACTGAGTGAAGCTTGAGAAAAAGACCTCAAAGCCCGCCTCCACAGTGACACACTTCCCCCAACAAGGCCACACCCCTAATAGTGCCACTCCTTTTGGGGGCCATTTTCTTTCAAACCACCACTCTCACTGTTCCAAATGCATCTATACACTCTTGCACAGTAGGCGCTTCCTCCTCCAGACTGTGAAACCATGACCTGATGTCATCTGGGTGTGCCATATTCAGCTCTCCCCATACCCAAAGGGTAAAGAGGGGCTGATATAACAGACACTCGCCTAATGTCACACAGTTGTGAGCGTCTGGGCTGCTACTTACTCAAATACCCAGTGGCAGAACCTGCTGTCTTTCCTCCCACGCCATACACATTCAACACTTATCATCCTACTTGTCTGCTTACACCATAAGGTCAAAGGCCACACCTTCCTGGAGTCTAGTGCAGCCCCTGGGTTAGGAAAGGTGAGTTTTCTGGGAAATTAATAAACAGGTGAACGAACATCATGTTTCTGAACTTCAATTTCCTCGTCTAAAAGATCAGAATAATGGCAACCTCCCTGAAAACAGTGTATCACAGAAGTCAAAATCAACTTTGGATTAACTTCAGGCTCCACCAACCACGTGTTCCTCCGTAGACTCCTTAACACCCTGTGACCTGGTTTTGTTGTTGTGAAAGGAGAGTGCCAGAATCTGCACCACCAGGCTCTCTTAAAGTCTGCATGGTTCGCATGTGCACGGTCATGCTGGCTTGTTCCTGCTGGTTCTCAGGGTCGGAGTGAAGAACGCGTGTGCGAAAACTCTGGGGATCGTGGACCTGACCTGATGGTTGCTCTTTGGTGCTGTCTCATCTCTTCCATCAATGGACACTACTGTCTTTCTGAACCCAGTTCCTCCTCCTCCTCCTCCTCCTCCTCCTCCTCCTCCTCCTCTTCCCCCACCCCTTTGCCCAAGCCCCCCATTTTTTTTTTTTTTTGGTTTTTCGAGACAGGGTTTCTCTGTGTAGCTTTGCGCCTCTCCTGGAGCTCACTTGGTAGCCCAGGCTGGCCTCGAACTCACAGAGATCCGCCTGGCTCTGCCTCCCGAGTGCTGGGATTAAAGGCGTGCGCCACCAACGCCCGGCTTGAGCCCCCCATTTTTGATGAGGAATTAGCATCCCACAGGATCACAATCAGTCTAACCCATCCTGACAATTGGGGGATTCTTTTTTGAAGATTTGTTTAATGTGTAATTATGTATGTGTGTAGATTTGTGCACATGAGTGCAGTTGCCCATGGCAGTCAGAAGATATCAGATCTCTTGGAACTAGGTTTGTAGGTAGGTGTGAGACCCCTGATGTGAGTACTGGGAACTAAACATAGGTCCCCTGCAAGAGTACGAGCAGTGTATGCACTTAACTGCCGTGTCTCCAGCCTTCCTCACTGTAATTTTGTTTCCTCAGTTGTGACTGGAGCCGAAGGGAGCATAGATCCCAGTTCTGACCAGAGAAAAGAGTGGAAAGGTATGTTGGGGATTCTGGGCAGCCTTTTCCATCCCATGTTGGCATGGTTACACGGAATAAATAGGACTTCAGCTGCCATCTTGGATCAACCCAAGAACAATGAGAAGCAAGAGACGTGATGGCCCCTGTGAGAGGCCTCTGGGCTTCTTGTTGTGTGATGGATGATGCATTCAGTCATTATTGAAATCCATTTAGGCTTAATTTTCTGGTTCTTGCAGACAAAGCAGCACGATGAATGCAGTGTTTGGCATCGCCCCTCACCTTCCTGTCCCAATCGATTGTTCTCAAACAATTTTCCTCTCCGTCTCTTGTCACACTTGAGAGCAGCTTTTTAAAAAGTAAGATACTTTGTGTCTCCATCCCTGTCCTCTCCTCTTGAAAAAAGGTTTCAGTATGTAGCCCCGACTGACCTGAAACTTACTGTGCAGACCAGGCTGGCCTCGAACTCACAGAACTCTGCCTGCCCTTGCCTCCCAAGTGCTGGCATTAAAGGTGTGCACCACCACACCCAGCCTATTGTTCTACTCTTTGTGAAAGAAGTGAGGCTATCCACTTTACCTACACCAGTTCCTGAGACACAGCACATGTCGATAAGTGTTTCTTGAATAGATAAGAAAATATTCTACTCCTGGAATTATTATTTAGATATGAATGGACAGAATGACTGTCCCAGAAGTGGTTTAACTAAAATAGGAAATTCTAGTAGATTCTTGTTAAGTTTTATGAGCTATAAAGGGTCACCATGAGGAAACAACATGGTCATATTTTGGATCATGTTTCCAGTTTTGACAGCTTGAGTGATCTAGATGAATTCTCCCTCTGAGGAGAATTTGAAAAACTGGGCAAAACACTTTCCCAAAAAGCCAGTTTGAAAGTGTGGAAAACTCTCAAGGTAGGAAAACAAAAAACTTGGCTGGCTGAGATTTGAAAGAGGAAAGAACTTCCAGGAAGCCAGCCTGGAGGAGCATGGGTGCCTGCCCTGGCCCCAGAGAAACTTGCATGTCCAAAGAGGTGGCTGAGAGACGAGGAAACATTCTGTGATGTTTGTATAGAGGAAAATGTCATGGTTTGTGGTTTGTGATGAAGATCTTCCAAGCCCTGAAGGCTATTCCAAGCACACAAAAAAGAACTGTTGGAAACCAGGTCTCACATAGACCCTGGCCCTGGCCTGCCTAGAAGACACCTGGGTACCCAAGAGACTTCCAGGCCCTTACATAAGTAACATGTCAAGTGATCCGAATGACCTCTGGAATTCAGTACCAGACAATC
Organism: Peromyscus attwateri; assembly: GCA_902168425.1. NCBI lineage: Eukaryota > Metazoa > Chordata > Mammalia > Rodentia > Cricetidae > Peromyscus > Peromyscus attwateri. The sequence continues at coordinate 13,082 of CABHPP010148187.1, read as the reverse complement.
CTCTCCACAGAGTTCAGTTCAAGTCTTCAATCTATTCTCACAGTTTTCAGTTATAATGACTTAGGTGTACGAAGACTGGAAGAAACAACATACAATAGAAAAAGACCCTAAGATTCCAGTTTATCGACTTGGACTTTAAAAGGTTTGCTGTGATGGAAAAGAGTCAGAATTACAATTTTAGCGAAGAAATAAAAAAAAATCAAATAGAAATTACTAAAACTAAAAAAAATGAAATGTCAAAAAATTTAGAATTTAAAGAATGTTTTTGGAGCCTAGGGAGACAGCTCGGCTGGCCAAGGGCTTGCCGTGCAGGTGTGGATAGATGATCTGAGCTCAGAGTCCTGGACCCAAGTGAAGCTGGAGGCAATAGTGTGTGTCTGGGATCCCAGCTCACCATAGGAGAGTCCCCAAAAGCTCATGGGCCAGCTAGCCTGGCATTTGTAGCTTTGAACAAGTGCTCCTGCCTCAAACAAGACGGGAGGCAAGGACTGACACCCAAGATTGTCCTCTGACATACAAATGTGCATGTACGTTCACATGCACACACACACACACACACACACACACACACAGAGAGAGAGAGAGAGAGAGAGAGAGAGAGAGAGAGAGAGAGAGAGAGAGAGAGACAGACAGACAGACAGAAGGGGGGCTCCTACCAGAAATAACAAGAATCAGGAGCTGGTGGGTAGTTTCAGTGCACTCAGAGGGAAAAGAACAGTGCCAACCTAGAATTCTATGCCACAGAAAACATCCTTTCAGAATAAAAGCGAGAGAATGGAGAGGTGGCTCAGTGGTTAAAGAGCACTGGCTGCTCTTGCGGACAACCCAGATTTGATTCCCAGCACCCACATGACAGCTCACAAATGCCTGTGACTCCAGTTCCAGGGAATCCAACATCATCTTCTGGCCTCTGTGTCACCAGACATGCAAGTGATGCACATACACAGATGCAGGCAAAACACCTTTAATCCCGGCGCTCGGGAGGCAGAGGCAGACGGATCTCTGTGAGTTTGAGGCCAGCCTGGGCTACAGAGCTAGATCCAGGACAGGCACCAAAACTACACAGAGAAACCCTGTCTCAGAAAAACAAAATCCAATCCTAAAGGAAATATCAAATGGCATTCTCTCTCTTTTGTCTCTTCCAGTACTTAGAAACACTAAACCTTTCCCATTCTAAGCAATGTCCTACCATTGAGCTCCATGCCCAGGCCCTTCTACGCGTTTCCACCCTTCATTTTTCATTTTGAGAGAGGGTACTACTAAGTTGCCCAGGCTAACTTTGAACTCACTCGGAAACCCAGGCAGATCTTGAACATGTAGTTGATTCCCCTGCCTCAGAGTCCTAAGTCATTGGTCTTACAGGCATGCAACACTAGGCCTGGCTTGAATGGCATTCTCCCAACAAATGTAATATGACCCCATCTGGAAAATCAAAGAAGTTGGAAAAGCCATTAAAAGGGGGAACTATGTGGATGAGTTTAAAAACTGACTGTCTGCAAATAAAAAGTCAAATGAGAACTTAGCCATCAAGAGTCTGTGCTGCTCTTATGGGGGGGCTGAAGGGTGATTCCCTGCACCCCCACATAACAGTTCACAACCTCCTATGACTCCGGGGGATCTGGTGCCCTCTTCTGCCCCTATAGACACCTGCACTTGTGTTCCCATACCCTCCACAGACAAACATGCACACACACACACACACACACACACACACACACACTTCAAAATAAAACAAATCCTTTTCACTTGCTTCACATAGGAAGTGTAATAAATGCAACACAGATGTCTTGAAGAAGAAGCTAAAAGTGCTTCTCATTATTGGAGTTTCACAGAGCAAATATACATGGTGGGATCTCTAGGGACCATTAAAGAATAGCAAATGAGTTTACTGCTTCTAACCTAACAGAGGAGGAAATAGAACGATCACAAAGTATCCACTCCAAAAGAAACATGGAGGTGAGAAAGGGAATAGTACTAAAGCAGTAGATTCAATTTCATTGTTGCCATGGTTGGGTTTAAATGCGAATAACTAAGTACATTGAGGTGGTTTGATTGAGAAACGTTCCTCAGAGGCTCATGTATTGAACACTTGGTCCCCAGCTGGTGGTGCTGTTTGGGAAGGAATCTTGCTGGAGGAAGTACATCATTAAGGAGTGGGCTTTGAGGTTTAAAGCTTCACCTTCCCCCTCCCTGCCCTGTCCCTTCCTCCATTCTTCCTCTTTGCAGTTGGGGTGTTATCCCTCAGCTCCCTGTTTCCAGGGCTTGCTGCCGGACCTTCCCAACAGGATGAACCCTTAGCCTTCTGTAACTGTAATCCAAAATAAACACTTTCATGTCTAAGTTGCTTTTGGTCATGATATTTTATCACAGTAACAGAAAAGTAACTAATACACACATCAATTTAAAAGCAAGTTCAACAGATTGAGTTTTAAAACAACTCTGTACTACTTACACGAGGATATCTAAAACACAAAGCTAAAAAAGACTGAGAGCAAAGGATGGAAAATGAAAGTCCACACAAGCACTAACCTGGGAAAAGCAGTAAAATTATGTTAATACCACATAAATAGATTTCAAGACAAAAAGCATTGCTAAAGAATTAATTTAAAATTCTAGTTGCCGAGAAGGTAGGACAATACTAACTTTGTGTGCACCTGACAACTTAGCCTTAAAAATAAATCTATAAAGCAAACTCTAAGGAGAGATACATTTCTGCAGTGTGTGTAGGCTACAACCATACAGTATTTGCAGTTCCTATAAACAAGCATTGGTTACTTCATGCAAGGCACTCTTCCAAACACTGTACATATGTTAGCGCCTTTCATCTTCGCAGGAGGCACAGGAAGCAGCTGCTCCCACTGACTAGATATGGCTTCTGAAATACTAAGAGCTTCATTAACTTGCCCAAAGTCACAGAACTGGTAAGCACCAGGGGCTGAGACTTGAGACCAGGCATTCTTCCCAGGAATAATTATTTACAAACTATCTGAGAATCCTTTGACTCAGTCAAGTTGACACCAAAATCAACCATCACAGATGTATAGGGGAGAGTGTAAGAGGGACCCAGATGTGGAGCATGAAAAAAAAAAAAAAAAAAAGGAAGTCAGGATTTCTGGCTAGAATATGGTAGGTGTCATTAGCATTAACTCTTAGTAACATTTAAAAAATTTGGGTATCACAAGGTTGAAATGAAATTGCAGCTGTTGGTGAGCTAGAAACAGCTGTTCAAATGTTAGGTTTTATTATCTGACACCTGATTAGTGAGTTTTATTCTTTATATGTGGGTGACTTGTGAGAATGTGATGTGTGCCTCTGTGGTGGTCCCTTCCAATCACTTCTGCATGCAAGTAGTCTGAACAGTTACTGAGTTGTATCACAGTCTAGACAGCTGAGTGTTGAAATGTTTGTGTAAATACACTCTGAGTTAGCCATACTGTAAGTCACGTGCTGTTGGGCCTTCAGCATCTTTTCAGCCCACCCAGGCTCTGGGATGTCAATAAAGACTTGCTGGATGGTGGAATGACCTTCTGCCCGCCACTGACCTTCTCTGCCTTCCAAGCCATCTGCTGCCTTCATGGACTTCAGGGAGGATTACAGGGCACATGCTTGGAGAGCTTTTTGAATCACAGACACAGCTAAACAAACGTCAGGCGTCATTAAGAATCTCAAACGAGGCGGGAAGCTTGACTAGTCTGCTTTATGTTGCTTCGTGTGCTGTTAATAATAAAAGCTAACATTTATTGAGGGCTTGCCACGGAGTGGGCACCAAGCCCAGCCCTGGCTAGGCCACATTTCGTGTGTTGCTCACGGCAGTTGCAGAGAGGCCGTAGCATAGTAGTCAAGAGTAACACAGCCATGGAGCTGGAGAGATGGCTCAGTGGTTAAGAGCACTCACTGAGTTCAGTTCCCAGCATCCACATGGCAGTTCACACTTATCTGATGCCATCTTCTGGTGTGCTTATGTACATGTAGACAAAGTGCCCAAATACGTAAAATAAATAAGTAAATAAATCTAAAGAAAAGGGGGGGAGGGTAACTTAGCCAGTTTGCCTAAGAGCACCTCCAGGCTCCACCTAGCACCAGCCAGGAGTCCCAGGCAAGGACCATTTGAGCCTCAGTTTCTCGTCTATAAAATGGGAGTTGAAGATAGCACCAGCTTCACAGAGCCATGCTTATTAATAGCAAAATATTACCCATAATGATTTGAAAATAATATTTTGAGAAATGACATTATTATTTTATTGCTATCAATAAAAACTAAAATGGGTAAAATGCTCAGTTTGGCACTCTGTCTGGCACCTGGACAGCACTCTATAAGAACTTGGTACTGAGTCATTTTCACTGGACAGACGGTGGACCGCTGCTTGTCAACAAGAAGTCCTCCAGCTGTTGAGGGGGTCTCTCTGACCCCAGGGCCCAAGCTCCCAGAGACCCCGCATTAGTTACTTTACAACTTGCTGGTGCAAACTTTCTGACAAAGGCCGCTTCAGGAAGAAGGAGTTTGTCCTGGATCGCAGTTTGAGGGCACCATCCTTTAAAGCAGGAGTGTGAGGCAGCTGGTCACATGGCACCCACGGTCAGGAAGCAGAGACCCGTATGGGCTGCTGCTTGGCTTGCCTTCTCCTTTTTTAATGCAGCCCAGGACCTCAGCAGTGATGGTTATGTCAACTTAATATGACCTAGACCAGTGGTTCTCAACTGTCCTCATGCTGTGACCCTTTAATACAGCTCCTCATGTTGTGGTGACCCCCAACCATAAAATTATTTTCGTTTTTACTTTATAACTGTAATTTTGCTACTATTGTGAACTGTAATGTAAACACCTGATTGCAGGATATCTGATATGCAATCCCTGTGAAAGGGTCATCCAAGCCCTAAAGTGGTCATGACCTACAGGTTGAGAACCACTGGTCTAGACCCTGGGAAGAAAGTCTCAACAAAGGATTGTCTGGATCAGGTTAGTCTGTGGGTATGTCTATGGGAGATTATCTGTGTTATATTAAATGTTGTAGGCAGACCCAGCCCACTGTGAGCAGCACCATTCCCTAGATCTGGGTGCTGCACTATGTAGCAGTGGAGAGAGTGAGCTGAAGCATGAGATATGTATGCACTCATTTCTCTCTGTTCCTGGTTTTGGATGAGTTGTGACCTGCTGTTTTAAGTTTCTATCACCCTGGCTTCCCTGCTATGGTGGACTACAACTTGGAATTGTGAGCTAAAATGGACCTTTTCTCCCCTAAGTTGCTTTTTGTCAAGGTGTTTTTGTCAAAGCAGCAGAAATGAAAACTAGGGTCCCCGCCCACGGAATGGTGCCACCAACATTTAGGATGGGTTTTCCATCTCAGTTAGCCCAATCAAGAGCCCTCTCATGGACATGCCCAGAGGCTATTCTAGACCCTGTAAGGCTGACAATCAATAGATTCCTATGGTACCCCCCCACAGCAACTGCAGAGGCTCCAGTCACTGGCTGAGCCTGTTTCAAAGGCTCCATCGAGACCAAGGGTAACTGTCTCCATTTCCCCTGCAGCAATCTTCCTTGGCATGCTTAGGATTCGGCCTTTACTGAAGGGGATGTTCTCTAGAGATCTTTGGCCCAACACTGGCACCCATCTTTTTCTCACTAACACCCAAAAGGGAGAAAGAATATTCACAGAAGCATTTGTTACTCCAATATCAACTGTAACATCCTGTTCAGCAAACCTCCAGCCACCACCGCTTGGCCTCTGGTCCCAGCTGCAGATTGCTTGGGGGATGTTTATTTCTGATGCATGCTTGAGATGAGCAGCAGCAGCTGGAGCAATCTGGATCGACCTTCACAAGACAGTTGGACGCCACCCTTGCAGAAGCAAACGGAGAACCAGCTAGCTTTAAGTAGGCTCCGATGGGTGGCTGCCCCAGCCTGGCAGGCACTGGTTCCTCAGGGATAAGGCAATCCTGTGGCAGAAATACAGATAGATAAGGAGTAGCCCTTTTCTCCTCTTCTGGAGGCTGAGTTTAGCGAAGTTAGCCAGGAAGTCTGGCTGGCAGTAGAAATCAGATAGTAGCTTTTGTTACTGGGCCTGCAGTCACGAATGTTTTTCATGGTTTGTCTGTGTCTGTATTTACCTTGAGTCTCCTCTTCCAAGATTAGTTATGCAGTTGAGGATGTTGAATGACCTCTTGACATCCTCCCAGGTTGACAGCACCAGTTCAGAGAGTGGCCAGGCTAGCTCTCAGCTAACGGACAGGCAGGACCTGCTGACTTTTGTGACATTTTCAGTTGTACCTGCATGGATCTGCTTCTCTTCCTGGCCAGGGGCTCCTGCATCATAATACCTCCCAAATCCCTGGTAAGGTGTCTCTACTCTGCTCGGGAATCTTGGAGAAGAAAAGGATATAACAAGTATGTTCACACTGTGAGTTAAGTGGCTGATAATGGTTTCAGAGCGTGCGCGTGTGTGTGTGTGTGTGTGTGTGTGTGTGTGTGTGTGTGTGTGTGTGATCTTCAGGGTTCAGAGCTGAACTCTCAAAGGGCAGGATGTCCAGCATTCCTCAACATTCTAGGCATTTACCCAGATGTGAGTGGGTCTGAAGGCAGTACGACAGGAATGGATGGGAGACACCATCAATGCTGCACTCATCCCTGGGTTCAAATCTTGCCTCTGCCACTTTCTATCTGTGATGCCTGAGACAAGCTGCTTCACCTCTATAAACCACTTAGGCTGAGTTATCCTGCAAGTCAAAGGTTGAGTGTTCATAGTTTTCTCTGGGAACGGCAAGGTAATGTCGGAATAAGGAAGGAAGGCAACCCAGGGTGTGGCCACAGGAGGATGCCACTGCTGGACTGTAGGGCATGACACACTGGCTCCCCTGGAAGACTCCGCAAAGCACTCCTCGGAGTCATCTCTTAAGAGAGTGTGAGTCTGGGCCTCTCATCCTGCAATTCCCCTTGGTCATTGACTGAAGATTGCTCCCATTAATTACCTAGCATTCACAGCCTGCAGACAGAGCTCCAAATTGGAGATAAAGATCACAGGATCCAGCACTCATGGGAGTAGAGAATACCAAAAGAGCAGAGTTCTGAGAGGGGATAGGCATTCCTTTCAGGCAGAGGAGGTGAATGAAGTCCTGCAAAGCACTCCATGCATCCTCTGGTCCATGGTCAGTGAGCATCAGCCATGGCCGTTGGTCCTGCTGTTCACATTCTGGGGTATGCTAGAGTGTGCTTCCTGTGGTTTATTTGAGAGTGAGGTAGGAAACCAAACAAGGAAAACAGGAGGAAGGCTGGTTTCTCAGGGCCTTGAAAGCAGGACTCAGGTCTGCATGCAGGGGTGTGGGGCCTTATGGTAAGCAGAGGCCAGGTGGGAGGAAGATGCCATCTTTACAAAAGTTTGAGCAATGTCCACAGAGCACTCAACAACCCAGAAGTGAGAGTAGTGCCTAAGACAGCCCATTAGCAGTAAATCTCCTCCCGACTAGTCAAGGGTATCTTGTAGAATATTATTTTAATGTGTGTTACTTTCGTTTATGTTGCATTTGTTTAACTCTGTGAAGCTGTGTTACTGTGCCTGTCTAAAACACATGATGGTCTAATAAAGAACTGAACAGCCAACAGCAAAGCAAGAGAAAGGATAGGTGGGGCTAGCAGGCAGAGAGTATATATAGAAGGAGAAATCTGAGAGGAAAGGAAGAAGTACCAGAGAAGGAGGAGGACTCCAGGGGCCAGCCACCCAGCTACACAGCAAGCCATGGAGTAAGAGTAAGGTTTACAGAAATAAGAGAACAGGAAAAGCTCAGAGGCAAAAGGTAGATGGGATAATTTAAGTTAAGGAAAGTTGGCAAGAAACAAGCCAAGCTAAGGCCAGGCATTTATAAGTAAAAATAAGCCTCCGTGTGTAATTTATTTGGGAGCTGGGTGTCAGGCCCCCCAAAAGAGCAAAAACAAACAACAACAAGGGTGCATTGATCTCCCTTCTCCTCCCTGCTCACTTTTGAAAGCCTTTTAAAATGCTGTTTTAAAATTGTGTGTGGCCATGCGTGCTAGTGTCCTTGGAGGCCAGAAGAGGGCATCAGATCACTTGGAGCTGGAGTTATAGGTGGTTGTGAGCGGTTCATCTTGGGTGCTGGGAACCAAGCTCAGGTCTTCTGCAAGAGCAGTAAAGACTCTTAGCTGCTGAGCCATCTCTCCAGTCCCCTAAACTTTTTCACTGTCCATGAAATAAAGGCCACATTTGTCACCACAGCACTGAAAGTCCCCTGTAACTTGGCCTGGAGTGATGTCACTGTGCTTATCTCTTTAGTAACCCTTCCTCAAAAGTCTAAGAATTGCCTACTTAAAATTTAGTTTTAAATTGTGAAAATGTAAAAGTTTTTCTGTGACCTTTTGTGTAGCCTAAGAATGTCCTTTAGGGGCTCTGTCCCTGGCATTTTAGACATGGTTCCCATGACTCATAACCACCAGGCAGCAGCTAAACACTGGAGAAAGAATCACATGCTTCAGTGCCATCCTGAGGAATACACGAAGCTGCTGTGAAGATGCCTGGAAGACTCCCTTAGAAGTGAGTTCTCAGCTGTGATGTGGCTTTGAACTGTGCTGGACACAAGCAGTGTAATTCCTAGTGTGGTGTGGTGTGTGTCTGTCTGTCTGTCTGTGTGCACGCACACATTCACGTGTATGTGTGTGTGTTCTGATCATGCCTCCTGAGACCCACATGTGAGGCAGACCTGAATAGTCCTCCTCTGCTAATACAGAGGCTTGAGACTGAAGAAACCACTCACAAGGGACTCCATCAGACCCGGAGAGGTGGCTGTGAGGTTTGGCGACCTGCCTGCAGTGGCTGAGGTGGCGAGTTTGGTTCCCGACTGTCCGCTGATTCAATGACATCACTAACTGATGAATCGATGATTGATCAATCACCCATAATTGATCAATTAATCGGAAAAAAAACAAACAAGGGACTCCATCAGGAGGCAAGAGGGAACTGACCCCGGAGGGCTTTGTCCTGTTCCCACATATCTGCCACCCTTAACTGCTTTTATCGCATATGGCACGCATTGTGTTTGTTTTGTTTTGAGACAGGGTTCAAATAGCTCAGACAGCTCTCATCCTTTACATATAGTTGAGGATACCCTTAGCTCCTGATCCTCCTGCCTCCACCTCCCAAGTGCTGGGATCACAGGTCTGTGCCCCCCCCCCCCCCCCGTAAAATAAAACATGGCTTTACACAGTGCTACAGATTGAACTCAGGGCCTTGTGCACGCTAGGCAATCACTCTACCAACTGAGCTACATCCCCAGACTCCCCATCTCCCCACCCTAGCACGCTAGGTCTTTGTGGTTTTGCAAACTCTAGTATGTTGTAGTTTCTCCTGCTTGGAATGTCCACTCCTCCCAACTGCAAGGCCCACTCCCTGTGACTACCCTCCCTGACTTCTCCACACACTCCCAGCTCTATATTTATACTCCTGGCACAGTCCCCATCGAAGTCCCATTGCCCATCCTATGCCAGGAAAGCAATAAAGCTTAGAAGTCGGGAGCTCAGAAGCTGGAGTCAGGGAGGACCAGGTTCAAATCCTAGCTCTGTCTGTTCCAAGTTCTGCGCCCGTACTAATCTGTCTCAAGATCTTCCTATGTAGAATCGATAGTAGGAACTTCATAGAAGAACCATGATAAAGGGAACTGAGAGGAGGAAAGTGCCTAGATCAACAAGTAGCCAGTCAACGTGGCTGTTGCTTTGGCCATTACTGTCCACATTTGTCTCTTTTCCTAGATTTGGGACTTTGAGGGAGCCGGAAACCACATCTGGTTTGCTGCTGCATCTCAGCATGGTGCTCAGTAAATACATTTAGAGGATGGCTCAGCTGCTTATCTCTAGCCATACTGTGCCCTGGCCATGAACCCTGTGCATCATGGGAATTCTTTTCTCTACCCACATCATATTGATGCCCTGGCTGCTTTCTGAATGTCCTTGCTAAGTCCATCTTTGTCTTTGCATGCTCAGACAGACCCTACCTTTCACAGCTGCTTCCTGAGAGACACCTCAGTTCATCCGCCTCCAGTGTGGAAGTCTTGAAGACCTCCCTAAGAAAATGAACACGGGGTATGAACAGTATTTAGTCCATGGTAAGCTCTCTGCGAAGGGTAGGTCTACACCATGTTGGTGTTGCCGCGGTGGTCTTTCTGAGGTGATTCTTCTCCTTGTTTATTTTTGAGACAGGGTTTCATGTAGCCCGGGATGGCCTCAGACTCTCTAAGTAGCCAAAGAATACGCCGGGGTCCTCCTGCCTCTACCTCCCAAGTGCTCGGCTGACAGGCATGCACCACCATAATGCACATCCAAGTTTTTGTTCATGGAAGTCTCCTCAGTGCTCCGCCCTAAACAGGGCATCTATATCAACCCTCTTCCAAGGCTCTGGGAACATTATAGAAAAGGAGGCAGAAAGAAGGTAAGAGCCAGAGGATGGGGAGGGCGCTGTCTCACGCGGTCTTCTGGACATGGCTATTTCACTCCTGCAGACACAGCAGCTATGGTTACCTGCAGCAAACCTGATCAAGCCAGTCTGGCCATGTGTGCTGGTGCACACACCTTTAATCCCAGTACTCGGGAGGCAGAGGCAGGCAGATCTCTGAGTTTGAGACCAGCCTGGTCTATAGAGCAAGTTCTAGGACAGCCTGGGCTAGACAGAGAAACAATGTCTTAAACCCCCCCCCCCCCCCGGAAAAACTATCAAGCCAGTCAGCATTCTAGACTCACGAGGGTGCTCATGAGGCCCCATGCCTAGCTGAAGAGATATTGAAAATTGACCGTTTCTGGAGAAAGGAGAGTCTTTCGTTTGGGGGTGTGGCCACTGAGAGGCTGCCCATACTCCAGTGGTGAGAGACCCTACACACCGTGCACACACAGGCAGCACCGATACGACTCACTCTGCAGATTATTAAGAAAATACGAGGACATGAAGGCGAGAGGGGAAGTATGGGGAGAGTCTAAGGTGAATGGAAGGAGGGTTTGGGGTGTCTATGAACAAGGTATATTGGGTTATACGTAGGGAATAGATTTTAAACGTTCATAAAAATGAGAGAGAAAAGCGGCTTCTCGGGATGCTGATTTGCACCTGAGGGGTTTTCAGGCCGTCTGTGTTCTCTGTGGCCTTCACCTTGCTTTCCCTTTGAAGGGTGCTTCCTCTGCCCTGCGTGTCTTGTTTGTGCTTGGGACATAACTCTTGCCTTTGATATCTTTCCTGCAAATGCTGAACATATTTGTGGCTTGAGAAACAGAGATCTCAGAATAACTCCCTGGTTCAGTATAGACTGTGTACAGGGCTTAGCCATTGCCCTCAGCCATGGGAGCACCACTGGGGGTCGAGGGCAGGATTATGGAGAGTGCTGGTACCCGACAGTTCCAAATAGACTTTGAAGCAGAAAGCGGCTGGGTGACATGCTCTGCCGGGGCACGTGCCTATCTTCAGAGTTAGTCCTGCTCACTTTGTTGTTAGTGATGAGACCTGGGGAGAGGAACAGAAAACAGGGGGAGCCCTCTAGGACTATCTGTGCCTAAGAAATGTAGTCAACTCCCACTGCACAAATATTAGCCCAGAGTAGTGGCATGCCACCCAACTGCAGCTAACAAATGTAGTGTGGCTTTTTTTTTTTTTTTTTCCTTTTTGGGGGTGGAGGGCTTAAGAATTTTTCAGGGTTTTTTTTTTTTCCTTTTTCTTTCTTTCTTTTCGTTTTTTAAACTAAGATGAGTATTCCAGGAACTGTAAGTTCATTCAAGTTTATTTTTTAAAAACAAAACAGACGCTGCCTTCCCTAAACACAAACACAAACTGATGGTCCAGGGACAGGAGCCCCATCTGCTAGAGGTGATTACAAAAAGAGGCCTGGAAGCCAGGAAGTGCCTCCAAGGGGTCTCCCAGCCTATATGGAGACTGGCTGTACTGGGGGGGCCCTGGAACTGAAGAGGGGGGCTGGAGAAAAGTAACCAGGAGGGTTTGGGACAGAAACTTGGAGAAGAGCCAGAGAAAGTTCTAAAGCAAGTGAAGTAGATGAGTGATGGTGTGTGTGTGTGTGTGTGTGTGTGTGTGTGTGTGTGTGTGTGTGTTATATAACAGGGTCTCTGACTTCAAATTTACAACTCCCTTGCCTCTGGCTCCCAACCATCACTCCCTGCCATCTTCCTAATTTTGACTCTGAACGCCCAGCAACCTGGGAAATCCCTCAGTCCAAAGCAAACCAGGACAGATGATCGCAGTCCCAAAGGTGACAAGGCAGAGAAAGAGTAGAAAGGTGACAGGCACCTCACCGAAGCAAAGGCAGACCAGGCTACCCCAAGGACTTCCCTGAAAGAAGAACTTAACAGTCCTAGAGAACCCAAGCCTCCACCATAGGTCCCTGCCCACTAAGGTTCTTCCTTAGAGAAGCCACCAGTGGGACCTCCCTGCAGGCTGCCCAGGCTCCTGCAGTCCTGGTGTGGAATGCCTACCTCCTCCTTCTGGAGGAGATGTGACAAGTTCTGAATCTGCTGACAGCATCCCTGAGCTCCCTTCTCAGAGCTGCTTGTGGGTGCTGTGGGGACTTGAGCGACTGTCCTGCTGCTGCTTGGAGCAGAGATCTTTGCAGTGGCTTTGGCAATTATGGGCTGTGTGTCCAGCAAGCCTTAGAACCCACACCCCCTTTTCCTGGTTCCTTAGGGAACTGCTGTCCCATAATACGTGGTTTTAGCAGAACTGTCATTCATCGTGCCCTCTCCTCCCAAGTCCCCAGGGATGGGTGTGTGTCCCAGACTGGGCTAGCTATAATATCATGTCCTCCAGACACTATGATTTGTGCACTGGAGGGCGTGAGCCCAAGCCCTGGGCTGCTCTGCTGGGTCTAGGACGGAGGATTGCTTCTGTCTCTTTAGAACCAATGAAGACAGTTTGGGAAAGCTGCCTGCCATCTTTCCAGAAGGGCGGAGAAAATGTCGCCGTGGGAAAGGAGACCAGGATGAAACAAAACTAAGAGAAGAAAGTGGGGCATTTGTTTGATCTCTTGATCCTGCCATCCTGCCGCTAGCCCGTGCCTGCCGCTAGCCCGGTGCCTGCCGCTAGCCCGTGCCTGCCGCT
>CABHPP010148186.1:0-34227 GCA_902168425.1 Peromyscus attwateri | reverse complement strand
CGGGGTCAGGGATGGAGAGGCACACTGGGGATCGCATGTGTGGGGAAAGGGGTGTGTTGGGGAGGGTGCATGGGGGGGAGAGTGCTTGTGCGCATGTGCAAGTGGAAACCAGATTACAGCTCAGGCACCATGCACACCTTGCTTTTTGAGACACTCTTACTGGCCTGAACTTGCCAAGGCTCCAAATGCCCTCTCAGGCCGATGTCAGCCCGCCTCCTTCCTCCTGCCCCTATGGCCTCAGGCACTATGATGTAAACTCCAATCTCCTTCTCACAAGGTGATGTGGACACTCACTTTAGCAGACTTGGGTGACTACATGGCAGAGTCGCTTAGGAGTTAGGACCAAGCCGCCTACAGATACATCTTTTCCCAAGTCACTACAGAAAGCTGGGGCAGAAGCAGAGCTAACTGAGAACACTGTCCCTCACAGGTCCCTGGCCCCAAGGACATGGCCCCAGTACTCCTTGGGGATGCATGTCACATCTTGTCCCTGTCCTCAGCTGTCAGGAAAGCCTCTTGGCATGCTGTCCTTACGGTTCCTCCTTTGCAAACACAAGGCAAAAAGGAGTTTGTGGAGAGTGAGCTGCCAGGACAGCCAGAAGCAGTCCTGGGAGTGAATATCCCCAGGGCTGAGCAATCAATCTCACGGCTGGGGCTGGGCCTGGCCACTAGCTAGCTCAAGTGTAATTTAGGGCTGTGCTTATTACAGGCTCAGACCTTGTTTGATGCACTGGAGTGGAAAAAAGTTCCCTCTCTGCATGTGGCCATGTCCTGTGTGTCTGTCGGATCTTTAACAATGTAAACATCAGAAACAGATGGGGAAATCCAGGCCAGTGCCAGGCCAAACAGTGCTCACCACAGACAATGTGCCACAGTGCCAAGACAAATATGTTCTGTCGATATCACTAATTTATAGCACGCTGAAACCAAGCAAAACAAATAACAATTAAGGCCCAGAAATCTTAAAATGAATAACCTTTCTGTACACAAACTCAATGCCACTATTAAAAGGCCATCAACTGAGACAAATACATGAAGCATAACAATGAAATCCTTCTTATGCGAATAATTACTGAATAATTACCAGGAAGGGGGCATTGCTCGAGCCTGCAGAGTCTGTGGGTTTGAATGCTAAAGCCTCACTTGTGCACAGCACACAAGGGCTTTCAGAACGCCTTTGGGGACAGGTCCCCACTTTGACAACACTGCGAGGTGGGGAAAGGACATGACAGGACACATGTTCCCATTGTCCAGATGGGACAACTCTAGCATGGAATCACGCGATCGGCCCTTGTTGTGTTGTTTGAGTGAAGCAAATCAGGTGTCTGTCAGGCTTCTGGTCTCTCGCCCAGCACGTCTTCTACCTCTCCACATGGTGTTCTGTCCTCACAAGCATGAGTCCAACTGCCAAAGTCTTTACCCTGCCCAGACCCCCATTCTGTGTGTGTGTGTGTGTGTGTGTGTGTGTGTGTGTGTGTGTGTGTGCTTTTGAGATAGGATCTTGCTATGTCATCCAAATCAACCTTCAACTTACAGTCCTGCCTCAGCTCCCCAAGTGTCTCTATCTCCTTTTTGGTATACAATTTTTATTTTTATTATAAAATGACAAATTACAGTTTTATATATATATATATATATATATATATATATATATATATATATATATGGTGTCACAGTACATGAATACAATATGGGATAATACAATATGGGATAATTAAAATGAGATAATTAACATATCCACCACTTCAAATACTTATCCCGGTTTGTGGTGAGAACATTTGAAATTTACTCACCTAGCACTTCTGAAATGCACAGTGATCTATCAAACTGTGCAAGCCATCTCAAAATAAAACCTCTCCCTCCTGTCTGGCTGAGTCTTCCTAGCCTCTGTGCACCCCACCCTCTACTCCCTGCTCCGCACACAAGTGAGAACGTGTGGTGTTTGTCTTTATGGCTCTGGTTTCTTTCACTCATAGCCCATGTTGATGCAGATGACGGTTCTTTCATTTTGAAGGCAGAGCAGTTTTCCACTGTGTACATACGTCATGTTCTCTTTACCCATCCACCCACTGATGGACGCTCAGGCTGACTCACTCCGTAGCTTTGCCTCCCTTCCTAGGTAGGTTCTTAGAGTAGGTCAGGAAGCTGAGCTGAGCGCTGTTTAAACTCCCAGGTATGGTGTAACACACCCATGACCTTTGCTGAAATTCAAGGTGACAGGTGTCTATTTCTGGATAGGGCCTCAGGGTCGTATCTAAGTCTTAGCCTGAAGACCATCGCATAGGGATTCAAGCCAAGCAGACTGTCCCAGCATGTCTGAGTACCATTGCTAATACACAGAACCACTATGATCTGTGTGCTGGTCACTGTGGGCTCTGCCTCTGTTTTGTTTTGTTTTGTTTTTCCAGTTGATCCCAAGTAGTTCAGCCGTGTCGTGGACCTTTGCCTTCCCTGGGCAGTGACACAGGAGTGGACAGGAGGGGGAGGCACTCGGGATGCTGGAGAAGCTGGATGCCCCCTCAACTTCTCTCTGACGCCCCAGAGGGATTTGTGGTGTCACAGCACCAGCTTTTGAGAGGAGAAAGAGCAACACAGAACACAGTGCTCTCAAGCTGTAAATGCTACAGAGCTCTTGAGACTCTGTGACAGACACAGGAAAGCTTAGCTTTGCAGAACATTTGAAATACTGCTCATTCGAACTGTGGAAACAGAAGTAGGGAAATGGGTACCTTTAGAAACTGTTGGGAAGTGGATAGATTCATGCAACTGAAAACCCCCAGTTAAAAATGCATTGAGCAAAAAAAAAAAAAAAAAAAAGCCGGGCGTTGGTGGCGCACGCCTTTAATCCCAGCACTCGGGAGGCAGAGGCAGGCGGATCTCTGTGAGTTCGAGGCCAGCTGGGCTACCAAGTGAG
The DNA here is from genome assembly GCA_902168425.1 of Peromyscus attwateri. Taxonomy (NCBI): domain Eukaryota; kingdom Metazoa; phylum Chordata; class Mammalia; order Rodentia; family Cricetidae; genus Peromyscus; species Peromyscus attwateri. The sequence goes on along the minus strand of CABHPP010148186.1, from coordinate 31,313 downwards.
CTGCAGGAAAGGTGCAAAGCTACACAGAGAAACCCTGTCTCGAAAAACCAAAAAAAAAAAAAAAAATGCATTAAGTTGAACCATCTTTGGTATATAACCATTCTATACAGTTCAACCGAAAACAATCGGGACAACTTCTAACTTTGCGCATCCACTTCCTAGTAGCTGCCTGAGGAAAATGCTGGCCTGTGTGCAGAAAGATGTTCCTGACACATTCTCTCCAGCATATGGTGACAGTAAGAATTAGAACACAACCTAAAAGCCTATCAACAAGACAATGGCAAAAATAAATCCTGAGGGGCAATCCCACAACAGGGAAATCCTATGCTGAGAGAACACTCTTCTCTCCAAATAAATTGCAGGGGAAGGAGGGAGGGAGCGAAGGAAGGACTGAGAGAGGGTAGGAAGGAAGGAGAGAGGGAGGGAGGGGGTTAACTGAAAAGACTGGGGGCATTAACCAATTGCAATGTGAAGTCCTTAACAAGAACCTATTAAATAATTTTTAAACTAAACAAAGACTGACATTAAGGGATTGTTTATTTTTAAGTGTGACAATGGTATTGTGTTCATGTTTTTAATAGCCATTAACCTTCAGATTTACAGAATGAAATGTTGATGGGTGTAATGATGTACCCGAGGTCTACTTTAAAAGTAGTACAGGGGGATGATGTAAGTAGGGTCAGATGTTCCAGATTGGAGGAGATAATGGTTATTGGAGGTGAGCAGTTAATACAAAGGGTTCATTATATTATCCTTGTCTGCTTTTGCATGTGTTTTCAACTTTTCCATAATTAAAAGATTAAAAATGGGAGCCGGGTGTGGTGGTGCATGCCTGTAATCCCAGGACTCAGAAGTTTGAAACAGGAGGATCAAAGACGTCCTAGGCTACAACATAGTAAGTTCAAGGTCAGCCTGGGCTACAGTGAGATCCAGGCTGGCCGAGAAAAGAAAAAAAAAATGTGTTCAAAATAATCAGCTCCTAAACAGAACTAGATAGTTCCACATGTACTGTCAAGGAAGAAACATGTTACACAAAATCACAAGTTGCAGTATGTTTAGACTATGGCAGGAGGGGGGTCTTTCAAAACAAGTGCCAGTACACAATTACATGTTTGTAAGTTCAGAGGCTATGCTCAAGTCTGAACTAAAGCAGTTACCACTGAAGGAGAAACTGGAATTGGAAAGGGGAAAGTGGTAATTGCTGAAGGGAAATTTCCCTTTGTTTGCTCTTCGTGGTTTTACAAGAAGATAGTCATGGCTGCTTGTGTCATTTAAAAAATACTAAGCATCATTAACCAAAGGTTTTCAAATCTTTTTAGGGTGGGGTAGCCTCGTGTCTCCAGATTCCACAGCAGTGTAGGTGCTGAGGGCAGGTGCCAACTGAGCCTGGGCACAGGTCTCGGTGTGCTGGCTCAGCTCTTGTTTATGGGTCACCAACACCCCCAGGGATGGAAAAATCGCCCCCTTGCTAAGTACCTCCTAAATGTCAAGCACATCTGTGTTCATTTTTTTTTCCATAACCCTCCATAATCATGGACCAGTCATTGCAGACCAAAGGTTAAGGTAACCAGGGATGGAGTGGATCTCAGATCCAGAGTTGACTCCAAAGTCCACCGTCCCCCAGTCATGGCCTGCCACAGAGAACCCAGGGCCTCCCCAGGCCTGAGTAGAGCAGGAATGCAGTGGTGCCAATAGGTAGGAAGAGGAAAGACAAGAACAGGTATGCACGGTTTCCTCAAGAAAGGAGAGGAAGAGAATGAGATGAGAAGGCACAGTACAGGAGAGCCCAGAGCTGATGGTCAAGGCTGTTGGCCGATGATAGGCCTGGGGCTGGAACATCACAGCAGCAATGCAGAACCAACATGGCACTGCCAATGACGCCATGAGGCTGCTGGTGATGAGCATGGAGGTGATATGGTGAGGTGCAGAGGAGTAATCAGAATCTGCTTTCCCACTGGCATATCAGTGGGGTACCGCAGCTATGGGAGTTCAGAGATAAGACAATGGAGGAAGATACAGGAGTCCACGTGGTGGGGTAGATGGCGCTGGAGTGAGTGGTGTGTTCACCAAGGGAAAGAGTGTCCCAACAAAGTGAGAAGAAAGGAAGGAAGGGTGAGGGAAGGAATCAGTGACGGCTCTTAGGAATGCAACCAACAGCCCCAGCCAGCTCACACCTGCCACGCCATAAACAAAAATGTGCCAGTGGGGCTGGGGTCGTGGGTAAAGCACGGAAGCATGGGGACACGAGTTCAGACCCAACGAACCCAGGTAAAAGCCTGCACCTGCAACTCTAGCACTAGAAGGTAGAGACAGGAGATCACTGGAAACTCATTGGCCGGAGAGCATAGCCAATTGGTGAGCTCCAGGTTCAGTAAGTGACCCTGTCACAGAAAAAAAAAATAAAAAAAGATGGAGAGCGGTAGATACCTAATACCAACCTCTGTCCTCCACAGGCATGCACCTACATCACGAACGGATCAAGCCATTTCCTCAAACCAATCAGACCACCAGTCTCCTCCCCAGCCCTTCCCAAATGTGCACACAAGGCTGGTCCTCCAGTGGGAACCCTCAACCCATCCTCAGCTGAGCTCTTCTCTCACCTTTCCATTCTCAGCTAAAATGCCACCCTCTCAAGAAGCCATCCTGTCTGCTCTACGACGCCCCAGCCAGCCCCTCACCATCCCTCCGGTTATTCCTTAGAGCATGAATCACATTTTGTAATTACTTATTTCTGTGCTTGTTAATCCCCATAATGAATCGGAAACTCCATGTAGGGCCGAGAGGGTAACGGCTGGCTGCAGACACCGCTGGTTTTGTTTGTCTTTGCTCACAGAAGCCAACGGAGTCGCTGGCACACAGTTAATGCTCGATTCATGTCTGAAGGGCAGACTGATAAAAAAGGAAAGAGGTAAAGGAGAGAGAGACAGAAGTGGGCAGGGGGAGAGAGAAAGGAACACGGGAAGAAAGTGGGGTGTCGGAGAGAGGAAGGAAGGAAGGGGGGGGAACGCAGGAGTTACAGCAGCTTCGCTGGAGCTCTCTGCTTCCCGAGGGCAATGATGTCTCTGGCAGCAAAGAAAACTCCTTTGCACATGTTTTCTTTTTGTTGTTGTTGTTGTTTTATGTTTTTTTTTTCTAGAAATACGCCCAAACCAGCTTCTCGGCTTGAGAGCCCCGGCTGTAACCCTTCACTGAGATGATTATCCACTGGTTTATATCAGCACTCCATCTTCTCTCCATTAGTCAGGACAGCGAAGAATCTTCTGGAAATGGTATGTGGGATTGCGTAGAAATTAATGTGCGCGTCTGAAATATTCTTCACATGTCTGAGAGCTGCTAGACCACACTCCAAGCTGACTGCGCAGAGTATTTATAACTGCCAAAACAAGCGATTTCAGAAATAAACATGGTATTTTTAGCCCAATGCCATTGATAACCTGATTCGTTAAGTCATCGGCTCAGCTCCACACCCACAGTAGTTCACAAACTACGTTCACTCCCCAAAATGATCTTCAGTCCCCTGAGTGCCCAGCTCACTGACTGTGCCTTTGGGAGCCTATATGTTATTCCCCCATAGCCTGAGGGGGGCTGGTCAGTCCCCTGTGGGGAGCACTGCCCACCTGCTCACCTTCTCTGTTACCTCCACCCTCTGTGGGTGGCCAGCGTGGAAGAGGAAAAGGAGGGGGCAGCAATGACCATGGAAAGGGAAAAGTGGAAGTTGGGGGGGGGGTAAAATTACACAGATACCAGAATCACTTCTCTTCACGCTATGACAAAACACCTGACCACAAAAAGAAAAACAACAGTACTTCAGGATTCGTTTTGGCTCGGGGTTTGAGTGTGCAGTCCCTTGTGATGGAGAAAGCATGGCGGCAGGGACATCAGCTGGTCCCATCTCATCCACAGTCCGGAAGCAGAGACGTACGAGCACCCGGTGTCCAGCTGGCCTCCTCCTTTTCTGTCGTTATTGTCTGGGGCTCCAGCACATGCCCACATCAAGGTGAGCTTTCCCTTGGACAATGAAGATTAACCTTTACGGAACTAAAGGCAGCCAAGGTTCACAGAAAAGGAATGAAGTCCAAGGCGGAGGGAGGAAAGAAAGGCAAGCAGAGGACTCTATGAGCCGCCCAGGCACTACGCAGACCCTCCACGTAAACATCCCATGTCCACATGCTTCTCAGACAGGAAGTGAGAGCACAGGCCCTCTGTCTTCAGCTTTCTCAGATCTCAACCAACAACTTCCTCCCCTGATGCTGCCGCTGAGCTGTGATGAGGATTGTCGTGAAGCAAGGGTCGTGAAGAGAGCAGCATCAGGCTGCCTGACCGGTTGTGTGACTTTGGGCAACTTGACTTTCTCAGTCTCAATTTTCTTAACTATGAAATAGGGAGAGTAAAACAACCCGCCTCACAAGGAGGCCAGGAGAATGCATGCAAGGATTATGAAGTGCCTGCCACAGAGAAGGACCTCGATAAATAAAGCCTCTTGTTTTCATTACCTCCTGCCTCCTATCCCCAGTCCCTCGCTCCTGCATGACTAATGCTTCCCTAGAGGCAGGGTGGTCGGGATGTGGACAAGGACTGTGAGAGGAGAGAGAGACTCGAGAACTATTGTTTGGGAACAATCAACAGGACGAATGATGACAAGAATGTGATATGTTTGAGGCTCTCTAGTCAGCCTAGGCTGACTTCACATCCATCTCTAGCACTCACTCACTATGTGGCCTTGGACAAGCCTATCCACTTCTTACAGCTGCTAGAACAAATTACCACGAACTTGGCAGCTTAACACACAAATTTATTCTCTTAAAGTTCGAGAGGTAAAAGTGTCCAAAGTCAGTTTGGCTGAAATCAAGGTGTGAGTGAGGCTGCAGGTCCCAAGAGAGAATATATTTCTCAGCCTTTTCTAGCTTCTATGGAGCACCTGAGCTTCTCAGCCAGAGGCCCCCTCCCTATCTTCAAAGGGCACCTTGCTAGGCTCTCCCCCTGACTCTAACTTTCCTTCAGTCCTCATCAAAAGAACTTTTGATTACATCCCTGGGGCCGCCTGGATAATTTGGAGTCACCTCTCTACCTCAAGGACCTTAAGTAAATCACAGCTATAAAATCCCTTTTGTTGTATAAGGTCATATATACAAGTCCTAGGATAAGGTATGGACAGACTTTAAGCTCTTATTCAATCCATCTCTCAGAGACTTGTTTCCTTTACCTGGACAGAGGAAACGATGCCTGGTTAAGCTTATGTGTCAATTTGGCTGTGCCATGGCCCCTAGATACTTGGCCAAACAGTAGGTCAAAATATCACTGTGAAGATGTAGCAATTTGAATGTAATCAGCCCCCATAATAATCTCACAGGGAGGGGTACTATTAGGAGGTGTGACTTTGTTGGAGTGGGTATGACCTTGTTGGAGAAAGCGTGTTACTGTGGGGGCAGGCTTTGAGGGTTCCTATGCTCAGGATACTGCCCAGTGTCTCAGTTGACTTCCTATTGCCTACAAGATGTAGGATCTCAGCTATTCCTCCAGTACTATGTCGGCCTGCATGCCATCATGCTCCCTGCCAGCCATGATGATAATGGACTGAACCTCTGAAACTATAAGTGAGCCCCCCAATTAAATGTTTTCCTTATAAGAGTTGCCGTGGTCATGATGTCTCTTCACAGCAATAAAAACCCTCAGACAGAAAGTATTTTTAAATCAATTAGCACTTAAATCAGTGGGCTTTGAAAGATGATGATTATCCTCCAAAATGCAATAAACACCACCTAATCAGTTCAAGATTTTTTTGCATGTGTGTATGTGTGTAGTATGCATGCAACGTGTGGATTCATATTCAAATGTGTATGTGCATATGTGTGCATACATACATGTAGAGACCAGGTTGACCTCATTGGTGTCTTCCTCATTACAATCCACCTTATACATTGAGGCAGGATTTCTCACTTGAACCCAGAGGTCACTGAATCAGATGGTCTAGCTAGCCATCTTGCTCTGGGCTCCCATCTCTCTGCCCACCCCGACCCTCCAAGCACTAGGATTCCTGCCACACCTGTTCGTCATTTACCTGGATTCTGGGGAGCTGATCTCCATTCTTCACATTTGTGCAGTACAAATGTGAGTGCTTTATACACTGAGCCACCTCCTCTGCCCCATCAGCTGAAGACTTGAAGAATAAAGAACTAATATCCCAAGGGGCTGGAGAGATGGCTCAGTGGTTTAGAGCACTGACTGCTCTTCCAGAGGACCTGGGTTTGGTTCCCAGCACCCACATGGTGGCTCACAACCATCTGTGACCCCAGAGATCTAGTGTTCTCTTCTGACCTCTTTGGGTACTGCACTCATGTGCACAAAGCCGCACATAATTAAAAATAAAATAAATATTATGAAAAAAAAGACATCTCCCCAGAAAGAAGAAGTCTACCTGCAGGTAATCTTCCAACTCAGCCTGAAGCATCAGGTTCTCCCTGATGAGTCTCCAGCAAAGCATGCCAGGCAGATTTCAGACTTTCTAGCATCAATAATCACATCAATCAATTCCTTTTTAAAAAAATCAAAACAGATAAATGATAAACAGGCAGATTCAATGAAAATAGAGTTAAAGCGTTGTGGTCAGCATTGGGGTGAAAACATGTGCCTAAAGCACAAGAAGGCAATAAATAGCACGTGGAAGTGCTGTATATTTTTATTTTTGAGAATTTCATACATGAGTACACTATATTTAGATCATTCCCACCCTTTCCTCTCCCTGTTCCAATTCCTCCTGTGTTCCGCTTCCCACCCACCTCTCAAATTCATGACTTCTATAATTTTATACACACACACACACACACACACACACACACACCTACTGAGTCCAGTTAGTATTGTCTATATGTGCATGTGTTTTGAGCTCAGCAGGTATTGTACATTTTAACACACACATACATACACACACACACACACACACACACACACACACACACACACGGCCTCCATATGTGAAGTGTCATTCCGCCAAAGTGGACATTAAGCTAGTGTGGAAGGTCTGGCAACATCTAGCCCATATTTACTTTCTTCTTAGATCCAAGGAAACATCTCAGAACACTTCTAGGATCCTCTATGTGCCCTTGGGAGAGGGCTCTATGGAGTCACTTCCTCCAGAGAAAATAGGCAGAGAGAGCTCTGGGCCAGCAACAGTCAGTAGCCATCAACTCTTTCAGAGCCTCCATAATTGCAGACGTAGCCGGGGGTGGAGACAAGCCCCAAAACAAAAGTCAGAGCTGTCTAGACACAAGCAGCTATTCCAAAGTCATGCCTCTTGGTCACAAGCTTAGAGACAGGACTAACAGCACACCAAGTGAGCCAGCCTCAAAGGTGAAGAACACCTCCCACCATGGCCTTCTGCAGCCTGACCCAGTGAGTGAGAGAGGAAAACAGGAAAAACAAGAGAAACACCACATGTACATCCCTCCCTAAAGATGGCCATTGTGTCTAAGACATATTTACAGCGTATACTCTGAAACTGTTCGCAGTTGTCCTCATGGCCTGGACTTGAGAGAGAAAGCCTGCTGAAAGGTCCGTGGAGGAACACCTACCAAAGCCCATTCTGTCTAGGTTGTCATACTCTCCCGCTGCTCCTTTGTACCCAAGAGCTCTCTGGAGTCAAGCACACTGGCTGTTTAGGAGGTGCAGTGGCTCAGCTACCTACGGAAAGCACCTCACCTCGCCCCTTAAGTGGGAGTCACGGAAGCTCCAGTTCTTTGAGCCACCCCAGGCAAAGGTGTCTCCGGCTCAAAGGCTGTGGCAATTTGCATGGTAATTTACCCTGCGGCCCTTTGTCCGCCTGTCATCCCAAAGAAGCCCTGCGAAAGTTGAGGGGAAAGCCGCTCTATGTTTACAGCCTGCTTGACACACTGTGATTTTACCCCCTCTCGCCAGACAGCAGGGGCGGGGACGCCGGGGTGGGTTTTATTGTGGCGGCAAGATTTCTTTGACACTGTTCGGTAGAGGGCCTGGAAGGCAGATGGGGTAAAGTCGTCAGCTGGCTGCACTATAAGGAACCCTCATAGTGGAAACCATTTGTGATTAGCTACAAGGCGACCGTCTACATTGCAATAAAAAGTGATTTCTTCCACGGATATAATGCTCTTCACTTTTCCAAAATACATTTCTGTTTACAGTCTACAGTGAGGTTGGGGGGGGGGGGGACTCCATAGTAAAGGTTAAAGGGGACAAAGTCTTTCTTAAAAACGGGAAGAATTAGAAGGAAGACCTTTCCAGGGAGTTCATGAGAAAGCCATCCAAAAGATGGACAGCAGTTCCCTCATGAACTTGAACAAGTCGCTTCCATGTTCTAGACTCTATCCTCTCTTGGCAACCAGAAACCCCCAATAAGATGACTGATGGGGACATCCATAAGGGCAAGATGGTGCAGGTGGTGATGGCGGCATGGATAGGGACAATAAGAAATGACATTGGATGGCAGTGGAGGCTCAGCACAGTAGCATGGACTTATAGTCTTAGCTATTTGGAAAGCTGAGGCAGGAGGATTGCTTGATTCCAGAAGTTCAAGGCTATCCTGAACAACACCGTGAGACCCTGTCACACCAAACACTTAGTAAGTGAATGATCTTGGTGATGATGCCGATTGGCTATGGGTGAAGATGCTGTTGGCCATGGGTGAAGATGCCATGGCCATGGTGACAATGGCAATGATGGGCATGGTGATGAAGATCACAATCATGACAGTAACAGCTAGTTTGTATCAAGCACTTATTACAACCACATACCAGGCTAATCATTTAGTACGTGTTGTTTACCTTAATCTTAATAATCCCATTGAGTTGCATTTCTTCCCACTTCACATATGAGAAAACTGAGTCTCAGAGGATTTGAGATAAGGGCTGGAAGGCTCAGTGGGTAAGAGAACTTGCTGTACAAGGATGATCAGATCTATATAAAGAGTGAGGTGTGGCCACAGGCAAACCTGCAAACCCAGTGCTTTGGGAGGCAGGGGTAGAAACAGGAAGCTCTCTGGCCAAAACTGGGAAGTTCCAGGCTCAGTGAGATACTCAGCCTAAGGGAATAGGTGAGCAATACAGCAGGATTCCCAACGTCTTCCCATTTGCGATGTGCACACTTTCACACACACACACACACACACACACACACACACACACACACACACGCATGTATACCACATACACATACACCACACAAAAAATAATAAATAAATAATTTTAATTATAAAAAGAGCAATGTTGAGATCAGAACTCACTCTCAGGCAGCTCCCCCTCAGTCTGGTGCTATGCCTCCACATGGTCCTAGATGCCCCTCTGCCCTATGACAGACGAGGTAAAATTTGTTCCATGCCCCTTGTAAAAAGTTTCCAAAAGCAGTCTCTGGTGAAACACTGAGCATTGAGAGCATGCGGCACTTACAACATCAAAGGGGCTTAGAGCCCCGCTCTGTGAGGCCTGAACCACCAGGTGCGTACTGAAGGTTTGCACAGATGTGTCAGTGCTGGGAGGGTAGGGCTGTGGGCACCACCCCCAGCATAGGGAGGGAGAGGGAACCTGGGATCATCGCTTTGTCAGTGCAAGGAAAGAGTGCATCAAAGGGGAGCACTAGGGATTAATTCACCCAAGAGTAATGAGCTAAAAAGTTGCATTTGGAAAAGGTGCGTGCAGCCCATGACAGCCATCAACCAACCTGTCACAAATACCAGCAGACAGAAAAGTCTAGCTTTCCATTAATGGCAGAGTACTTTGTTTTACTTTCAAATGACTCAAAAAATAATAATAATAACCTTCTCAAGGTAGGTGGCAAAGTACATCTACACCCTATGGGAAACTGTCACAAAAGATGCTCACAGCTCCGGTGAACACTTCCCTGTGAGAACCAAGAGAAAATACAAAAGCTGTAAAGCCTGGCTCTGAATCACTGCTCCTCAGAGGTCCGTGCCTCTCTGTGATCTACAAAGATCAAAGGAAAAACCTCCTTCACATAAACTCCAATGACAGCAGTATCAGGGAGTTGACATAAACCTGTGTTAGAATTCAAGACCTGGTCCTGCTCACTCCTATCATAGCCATGACTGTTGGCCTCTCTCCTCCGCTGGATTAGAAGGTCCTTGAAGCCAGGAATGATGTGCTTCTCTGCTCCAACTTGCACCCACGTAACCAGCACAGGGTTGGCATAAAAGTAATCCTATGCCAGCATATGTTAGAAACCCCCAGACTCATTTGGGACCACTTCTCCCAAACCGGTGACATGAGCATCTTTAATCTCTCTTAGCAACAATTTCACGTCTGGGAGTTATACCTCAAACCAACCATTAAAATGGTTGCAATCACACAAATGGCATCCACGGTCATTCAAATGTGTAAAATTATTCTTGGGCTGGGACATACCTCAGTCAGTAGCAAGGCTGTGAGTTAGACCCCCCCAAACCCACATTTAAGAATGCTGAATGCGGTGATGCATGCTTATCATGCCGGCGGCATTGGAGGCTGAAACAGATGGATCCGTGGAGTTAGCTGGCCAGCCAGCCTAGCCTGCTTGGTAAGTTCCAATCTGAGAGACTCTGTTTCTGAAAAGCGGGACAGGCCCTTAGGAGTGATGCCCAAACTTGTTCTCTGGCTTATACATTCATGTGCATACACACTCATGCCTACCCAAAAACAAATGCACAGAGACAGACAGACATCTGGGGAGGGGGTCTCCAACAATAAACCTTTAGAGAACCTGCAGTATGAGCAACTCAGGTACACTGGATGAGAATATGGTGGAGCTGGAAATTGACCTCCAGTCTGGAATGCTCTTTGCAGAACACCCCATTGTGTTCCTTGTCAGTCTCAGAGACTGGCAGAGGTGCACCATCATTACTCATGGGAAATCTCAAAGTCCTCATGTGTGTGTGTGTGTGTGTGTGTGTGTGTGTGTGTGTGTGTGTGTGTGTTGGTTTTTTTTGAGACAGAGTTTCTTTGTGTCCCCCCGGCTGTCCTGGAACTAGCTCTCTAGACCAGGCTGGCCTTGAACTCACAGAGATCTGCCTGCCTCTACTTTCCGAGTGCTGGGATTGAAGGCATGTGCCACCATTGCCTGGCTTCAAAGTCCCCGGTTTTAAAGTTCCAGTTCTGTTGTTCCACAAGTCAGCAACCTCAGCATAGTTCTCCTAACATCCATCCCATCAAATGCTAACAGACACTATACCAGATGCTCAGCATGAGCCATTAGCCTTCACTTCCTGCCCTTTGTGCCGAACGATAGAGGAGCTAGAACCCACAAACCGCATGTCTCAGAGACCCTTGTATAAGCCTCGGTTCTTGCAAATGCATGACTGTGACAGATGACTCAAAGTGGGGGAAAGCATGTGTTCATTCTCTGTTGCTGCCATAGCAACTTACTCTAAACTTACTGGCTTCAAACAACACTAGCTATCTCACGCAGATCTGTAAGGCAGAAGCCCAGTGGGCTCAACAGGTTCTCTGCTTAGGGTCTCACAGGGCCAGAAACAAGGTACTAGCTGACCTGGGTTCTCATCCTAGCTCTAGGTCCACTTTGAGTGTCACTTGAAAACAGACATCAGTTTCATGAAGTTGTAGAACTGAGGACTCTGTTTTCCCAGTGGACTACTGACTAGACCTTGTCAGCTTCTACAGGCTACCCACATTCATTTGCTCACAGCCCCGTCCCTCTTCACAGCCAGAAACGGCTCATGGAATCCTCTCATGCTTTGGACCTCTTCAGTATTCCATCTGGTTTAGTCTTGGTCTTAATTAGGGTTTCTATTGTTGTGAAGAAACACCATGACCAAAAGCAACTTGTGGGGGAGAGGGTTTATTTGGCTTACACTTCCACAGCATTGTTCATCATTGAGGGAAGTCAGGACAGGAACTCAAGCAGAGAAGGAACCTGGAAAGAGGAGCTGATGCAGATGTCATAGAGGAGGGCTGCTTACTGGCTTTTCATGGCTTGCTCAGTCTGCTTTCTTATAGAACCCAGAACTACCAGCCTAGGGATGGCACCACCCATAATGGGCTGTGCCCTCCCCCACCAATCACTAAGAAAATCTTTACAGGCCTGCCTACAACCTTCACGCACATGCACATGCATGCATGCATGCACGCACACACAACACACAAGCACCTTTGTGTGGAAGCCAGGGGCCAACCTCATGTGCCACCCCTAGGTACCATCCACTTGTTTTCTCTCTCTGATCTCTCTGATCTTGGCCTGGAGGTCATTGAGTAGACTAGGCTGGGTGGCCAGTGAGCTCCAGGGATTTCTTTGTCTCCCTGTCCCCAAGTTGGGATTACAAGCATTTACCACCATGTCCAGCTTTTTGACATGGGTTATGGGGATCAAACTTGGGTCTTCATACTTGTACAGCAAGCATGTTATTGACTGAACTGTCTACCCGGCCCCACATTTTCTAACTAGAACATGATTCATCTTCTCAAACTTACGCAGCTTGACTTCATGTTCCCGACTGGACTATGACCAATGTAGGTACCATAGGATAAAAAGCCCACAGGACCTTAGAAAACACTAGGTGAACCAAATGCAGGCCTTCCTGCAGGACTGCTCAGTGTATTAAATACATGAACAGACGTTAAGAATATCCAAGAAAGGGATCTAGCACACAGCATTACTGTTTCCCCAAATGTTCTCAAGGGAAGCCTTGTTTTGTAGAGGATCGTGCATGGCGTGGAATTCCAGTTCATGGAGTGTGGGTAAGCCGCCATGTGGCTCGAAGAAACATCATCGTAGCCGAAATCCTCTCAACTGCTCATGTTCACTCTAATCATCACTAAATATTTGATTAACAAAATTTGTAGCTATGTTTGTGGAATTGAGAAAAGCATTTGAGACTTGATTCTGGCAGCCGGGAAAGTTAATACCCTTAGGTTAAGTCTGCTTTCAAAATCAGCTTCCTACAGCAGCATCCAAGGTCATTGCAAAAGATTATCATCCCCAAGAGTCATTAATGCGGGGGCTTATCAAGAGAAATATCCAGGAGGCCCTCCAGTTCTCAGCCTAATTGCAGATACATGTGTCACAGACTCCTTCTAGTCTGTGTCCATAGCACATATGTGTGTGTTGAGGGAAGGTTTGCGTGCACATGCGTGCAAAGGCATTTGGAGGAAGGACAAAAGCAGCGTGTGTGTCTTCCTCTTTCACTTCCTCCTTATTTTTTAAGACAGCGACTCTCACTAAACCTGGAACTCACTGATTAGGATAGAGTGGCAGGCCAGTGACCCTCCTGTCCCCATGTTCACAGTGCCGGAATACAGGCATACACAGTCACGTGGGTGCCTGGGATCTGAACTTGGGTCCTCCTGGTTGTACAGCAAGCATTTCACTGGCTGAGCCCTCCCCCAGACCCTATCACAGTATTTTCAACTTCCTCTGCTTGCTGCCCATTCCATGGTCATCTCCCCCTGCTCCACCCACTCCCCATTCCATTTCTTGCCTTCCCTCCAATCCCCCCAAGAAAAGCACATGGACATGACATCAAGGGTAACCTCCAAAGAGAAACAGAACAGAAAAGGCCCCCAAAGCCCAGGACACAATAACGGTTAAGTCATGCTCTCCCCTCCTGATGAATTCTCATACAGTCATTAAAAATGATAATTATGATGACTTTGCAACAGCATGGAAAATGCTTATGATATAATTAATGCTAAGTGGAAAATGCAGAACACAAAATGATAGCTATACTATGATTACATCTCCTTAAATTATACGTTCACAAGGATAAGAACTGGAAGGGAACATGGAAAAAAGAGTTTAATTTGCCGGGGATGCCTAGTGACATGGGCTGATTTCTCTCTTTCTGTTAGGCTGACAGTTCTGTAATGCTAAGCAAATCTTCAGAAGCTAAAATTTAAAAAAAAAAAAAAAACAGCTGGAGGTTGAGTAGACAGACAGACGTCCCATTCACCTGCAGGTGAGAAAACGGTGTCTATCTAAAGGGATAGGAATGGGCAGCCTGATGTTTCTCCAAATGCAACTTGATCTTTGCTACTTAAAAACAGAATATCATACCAGAATAACCAACCAGGCCTTCGTGGGAGAGACAAGCTTTAGGGCACTAATGATTCGGGGCTCTTGGTCTACTCAGGATATGCTAACAAAAATACCACAAATGAGGCAGCCTATAAATAACAGAATTTCTTACAGTTCTGACAAACAGATTCACAAAAAGGCTCACTTTCTGGTTCATAGATGATTTTTTGGTGTGTCCTTAGGTAGTAGGAGAGACAAGAGAACTCTCCAGGCTCTCTTACATAGGACACTAATCTTATATAAGGTTATGAGGCTCCACCCTCATGATCTCATCAGCTCCCCATGACTCTGCCTTTTAGTACATTACCTTGAGGGTTAGGATTTCAACACACAAATCTGCAGAGGGTCACATTCAGGCCACCAAGGGCTCTATCTAATCTAAAGGGTGGGCCTTAAGGGTCATTGCAACAGGGAAACAAGAAGATTTTTGTTCACCCCACACCATGAGCAGGAAGTTCCTGAGGGTGAGTGCAAAGAACATGTTTCTAGAAGAAAACCCATCCAATGGATCAACCATATGGGCTGTGTTTGTACCATGCCAGGTGGGCACAGAGAGGGCTCACTTTCCACAACTTTGACAATGAGCTCCATACAACCCACTCTAACCCTGATGACCCACATGCTCAAGACTGTGAGGAATGAGCAGGATAAGTGAGTTCTACTGGGCATAGGTAGGGACTGAGTCCTTCCCAAGAAGGACTAGCATGATGGAAACTAAATGGGACCCATTCACCCAGGATCACATCCCAGAAGGCTGAGTGACAGAAAAGGCTGGTTGACTGACAGGGCTGACCCAGAGAATCTTGGGATCTCATGAGATGACCACCCAGCTTCCCTTTGGAGGATACTTACATGTACTCTTCTCTCACAGCACCCACCCCTAGAGGCCCAGGGACAGCATGCATCGGCCAAGCTCTCTGTCTGAGTCTCAGCCAGGTATCAGTCCTCCCAGAGGGACCCAGAGAACTAAACAAATGTCAGTGGGATCCAGAGTCACACTGAACATATGAAGCCAAATGAATGGGAGTCTGGAGTAGATGAGGGTAAGGAATAATGTCTGTCGGGGTATTTCATGTAGGGGATGTTGTGGAATATTTGTTGAAGATGTATTACATTCATTTATGCTGTGGAATATTTGTTGAAGATGTATTACATTCATTTATGCTGTGGAATATTTGTTTAATGACGCAAAGATGTGTTTCAGTCTTGCTGTGGGATGGTCTGTATGTCAAATGCTCTGATTGGTCAATAAATAAAACATTGATTGGCCAGTGGCCAGGCAGGAAGTATAGGTGGGACTAACAGAGAGGAGAACTGAGAAAACAGGAAGGTGGGAGGAGACACTGCCAGCCGCTGCCATGACAAGCAGCATGTGAAGACGCCAGTAAGCCACGAGCCATGTGGCAAGGTATAGAATTATAGAAATGGATTAATTTAAGATGTAAGAACTAGATAGCTAGAAGCCTGAGCCATTAGGCCATACAGTTTGTAAGCAATATAAGTCTCTGTGTTTACTTGGTTGGGTCTGAGCGGCTGTGGGAATGGCGGGTGACAGAGATTTGTCCTGACTGTGGGCAAGGCAGGAAAACTCTAGTTACACAGTCTTTTATGTTGAATCTATTTAACTCTGTGAGGTTGTGTTACTTTGCCTCCCTAAAACACCTGATTGGTCTAATAAAGAGCTAAACAGCCAATAGCAAGGCAGGAGAAAGGATAGGCAGGGCTGGCAGGCAGAAAGAATGAATAGAAGGAGAAATCTAAGAGGAGAGAAAGATCAAGGAATGAGAGAAGAAGGAGGAGGACTCCAGGGGCCAGCCACCCAGCCAAACAGCCAGACACGGAGTAAAAAGGAAAGAAAAGATATGCAGAAATAGAGAAAGGTAAAAGCCCAGAGGCAAAAGATAGACAGGATAATTTAAGAAAAGCTGGCTAGAAACAAGCCAAGCTAAGGCTGAGCATTCATAAGTAAGAAAAAGTCTCCGTGTATTTATTTAGGAGCTGGGTGGCAGGCCCCCAAAGAGTAAAAAAACAACCAACTACAAGAGGAGACAGGGTAAGCATGTGCAGTGAGTTGGGCTCCCCAATCACACTTTATGGGGGAACTTGGCTGCCCTCATCCTGGAGAGAGAGAGTATGTAGTACTCATAAAGATCCACTGTAGAGAACATAGAAAGGGAGAGGCCTCTTCCATCCAGGGAACTCTGGCCAAGGGAAAAGGAGTGTTGGTTAGCCCCAGTGAGAGACTGCATGACAGCTATCAGAGGGAGAACTGGGACACACTTGATCACATGCCCCCGTCACAGCCCAGGGGATCTTGGGATTTTGCCAGCTGACCACTCCAGCTTGTAGGAGGAGGACACTTGTACGTACCCCTTCTTCTCAATGCCCACCTCCGGATGTCAAGCACTGATGTGAGAGGGGAGCATATACCGCCTGAGCCACAGCTTTAGGACCAGTCAGCCCAGAGAGGTCCTGTAGACTAACCAGACCAAGGACAAAAAAAGGCAAAGAAGTTGGAGCAGCCCAGCCTCTGGGCATCTGGCCATTCTCTTGGGCAATGTGCTCCTGTGCCCACCCACTGCCTACAACACAGATATCATTTGGATGCTAAACCTCATCCAGAGCAAGCATCCATACTCTCTCCAGGATGAGGGAGCTTCCTCCATGAAGTGGGGAGCCCTGCTCACTCAGGGGTATAGCACACCTGTCAGGTATACCCATACCTGGGATCCCAACGACATCTAAGTTTCAGAAAGGTAAATCAACCAAGCACTGTGTGCAGGTCATGTGGCAGCCTCCCAAAGGTGTCCACCTCCTAATCTCCAGAACCTGTAGCCAGGGGACTTGGCAGATGTGGAGACACAGAAATGAGGTGGTGACCCTGGAGAGCCACGGTGTCTTTATAAGGGTAAGGCAGACGGGTCAGAGTAGGAGACAGGGCAACAAAAACGTAAGTCAGAGTGATGGGAAGCCACAAGCCAAGGACTGCAGGCAACCTCTAGTGGCCAGAAAAGGCAAGGGAATGTATTCTCCACTAAAGCCCCAGAAGGGACATAGCCTGGCTGGCCTCTTATTTAAGCCCAGCAGAACTGATCTGGAGCATCCATCATGTTGTAAGTTCAGAAGGATGTGCTGTGTTAAGATGCCATGTGGTTATTTACTGCGACGGCTGGAGACTAAAGTCTCAGAAGTTCAGGGCGCGGTCCTCATACGTGGGGAGGCTGAGGTAGGGGGATCCGTTAGTCCCAGGCACACCTGGACAAACAGTGAGACCCTGTATCAGACACAGAAAGAAAGACAGACCCAGGAAAGCAGCAAAGGAGAAATTTTTCAAACTCCAAGGCAAGGACGTGATGGCAATATAGAAAAATGTATACACAGTAGCCTGGACTTCTAACAGGAGAAAGGCTTCCAGAATGCACAGTAGCCTGGACCTCTAACAGGAGAAAGGCTTCCAGAATGCACAGTAGCCTGGACTTCTTCTAACAGGAGAAAGGCTCCCAGAATGTGGGCAGCTTATCGGGCATTTGTTCTCACTGAATGTGAGTTAGGACATGTGGAGTCCTTGTCATCCACCAAATCTTATGTACCTGATGTGGTCTTCCTCCTTCAGTTCTGAGGACAGTTATGCAATGAAGCAGAATTGCCACCTCCATCTCAGAGACATGGAAGCCAAGGCGTGGGTAAGGAGGGCATGAGTCTGATTGGGATTCGAGCCTGCACAGCACAGTGCAGAGCCTGAGTGAAAAATTGCTATATTAAGCAGCATCATGAAAAACAAAGAGGACTGATTCTGCCATCCACCCCACACCATGAGCAGGAAGTTCCTGAGGGTGGGTACCAAGAACGTGTTTCTAGAAGAAAAGCCATCCGATGGATCAACCATATGGGCTGTGTTTGTACCATGCCAGGTGGGCACAGAGAGGGCTCACTTTCCACAATTTTGACAACGAGCTCCATACAACCCACTCTAACCCTGATGAACTACATGCTCAAGACTGTGAGGAATGAGCAGGATAAATTACGCTTCAGAGAGGCTTTAAAACAGTGGGCAGCTTTGTAAAATGATGATATAGACAATATGGATCTATGTTTATTGACGTGAAGAGATGTTCCAAATACATCATGAGGTCTAACAAGCAGACACTGAGCAGTGAGCACGTGGGGGGAGGGAGAGCAGTGGGGGGAGGGGGAGCTGGAAATGTGTTTTTTTAACTGTTAACAATGGTACTGCCAAGACTAAAGACAGGCATTTCAAGTTTGGCTAGATTTCTTTTTTCTCTTTGCTTTTCGTTTTACTAAGTGTTCTATAATTTAGAAAAGAGAGAAAGAGAGAGAGGAAGGAGAAGGAGGAAGAAGGAGTCAGAGAGAGAAAGAGAGAGAAAGAGATGGGGGAGGAGGAAAAGAAAGGAAGGGAAAAGAAAGAAGTTGCTGGTGCTGGGGGAACGGCTCAGTCTGTAAAGTGCTTGCAGAACAAGGACCTGACTTCAGATCCTCAAATGTATACAAAAAGCTGGCATACCAGATCTTGCCTATAACCCCATGGTGAGGGTGCAAGGGCAGAGATAGGTAGGTTTCTGGGACTCGCTCACCAGCCTATGCAATCAGTGAACAAAGTATGATTAAAAGCAGAAAACACCCAATGTCTGGTCTCTACTTGCACAAGTGCCTAGACACACATATGCACACAGACATGTAAACACACCACACACACACACACACACACACAAAATAAAATAAAAAGCAAAATTTGCTGGGGAAATGTTCAAAGGTGGGGAAACTGAGCCTTAGTCATTTCAAGCAAGAATGAGTCCATGGCATCCTATGAAAAAGACATGATCTCACATACCACATACCACATACTGGTGGCTTGGCCTATGTTGAATCCTTCCCACCATCCACCCAGGTAATTTTTCAGATTTAAAAAATTCAAGCTCATGGACCAGTGAGATGGCTCAGCTGGTAAAGGCACCTACCATCAAACCTGAAGACCTGAATTCAACCTGAGATCCACACAGTGGAAGGCGAGAACTGACCTCTATGAGCCGTTCTCTGACCTCTGCCTGAGTACTTCAGCATGTGCACACTTGTGCGTGTACACACATATAGACAGACAGACACACACAGACAGACAGACAGACAGACACAGACAGACACACACACACACACACACACACACACACACACACACACACTAAAGAAATTAAAATTGAATGGGAAATATTTTAACTGAGCTGAGATAGACTGAGTGACTTACTCCAGCCAAGCACTTGGGCTTGCGTCTATAATCCTAGCCCTCGGGAGGCTGATCAATTGGATTGCTGTGATGTGATTTTAAGGCAAACCTAAGCTACACAGTGGACGCCAGGTCAGCTTTGGGCTACAGAATGAGACTGTGTCGTCGTCGTTGTCGTCATCGTCGTCATATCATCATCATCATAATAGTCCCAATATCACCTCCACTAAAGACCCGTGGCCAGGATTTAATGCAGATCTACCAAGCTCCAGCCACAGCTCTCTGTGCCACGAGATTGTAATATTTTAGGGCCATGACAGTCCCAGCCAAGCAGGGATGCAGAAGGTATGAGAGTGGAGCAGAGGATGTTGGAAGCCGAAAAGAGTTGAGTTTCAGGGGTCCCCAGTGCCCTGAAGCAGGGTCTCCCCACCTCACCTCCACTGGTTGTCTTAGGGACCATCACGCTTTGCTCTAAGAGACGGGAGAGAGGTCTATATAGTGCAGATGGCCACAAGCATCCCTGGCAGCAGCCCCTCATAGTGTGCCAACCAAAACTGGCTCTAGACATTACCAAAGAACACCTACAGGGCCAGCTCACCTGGTGGCTGGCTGGGGAGCAGCCTGGCACAGCAGGGGTCCCACACTGTGGTATGATATTTGCTGCACATGTCCACACTTCCACCAACCCCGTATAGCTCACTCCACAGTGTTGGATCTGTCCTCCTAATCCTTCAGTCCTTATTATTCTGAGCTGTAACAGCTCCTTCAGGCATTGTTAAAGACAAATGTCCTAATTGGTGAGCCCCGAGTGATAGTTGTTAACTATTGCCCCGATCCCCAGGGAGGAAAAAAAAAAGCTGAGTTTCACAGCTCTAAGAATGGCGCAAGAATGGGTCTTTTGCCACTCCTCCTGTGGGGGTTCATCCACGCCTCTGCATACCCTGAATTAAAGGAAGGGGAACTGGCTTTTTCTTGTAAACACCAAGCTGTGCAGTCATTACAAGCTTGCTTGGAGATAATCAGGGCTGACACTCGCTGTACGAGCGGGGGTTTATTGGAGACCACCCACAAAGTTGACTCGATGCAAAATGACACTACTAAGTAATCTAATCCCAAAATGTAGATTCCATTCCAACCAATTGCACACAAGTGGTCTCCTGCTGGTTTAACTGTTGCCTGGAAAGGCAAAGCCAATGCCTTCACGGGGAGCGTGTTAGCACGAAGCATAAGGACTGTAAACAATGAGACTGCTGTACCTGGGCCATCAGTGTGGGATGCCACAAAGAGAAATCCTTCATTTATATTCGACGTTTCATATCGCATAAGATTACAATGAGAAGAGGGCACTGGACACACCACCTTTATCCTAACTCATTTTCCTTTTGAGCCAAGGATCAAAAATAGGGGCAGGAAGATAGGAAAATTAAGCGCTTTTCTTCTGGCAGCCAAGATTACTGCAGGGTCTTATGCTTTGAGATTAACCAAAATTGGAAGGACCCAGCACCATGGCTTTATTCCCCATTCAGCAGACATGAGTGTCTTCCCTGAAACACATAGTCCCCACCCATCCTCTAACGGGAAGGGCATTTATTTGCCCTACCCCCCCAAAAAAATCAGATTTAATTCTATTGTAAGTAAAGAATTGATGTTTCAGAAGACAGAGTTTGGTACAAGTCAACAATTTGACAAGGCTGCCTTAAAAGTTAATACCACCTTAGGGTACATTTAATAGCACTTTCTACTTCTGTTAGATGGAGGGACTGTCAGTCCTAGAGTCAGCTGACCTGACCACATGTGGAGAACATGTGTTCTGCGGCTGACATTGGGGTGGACATCTGAGGTGTCTGAGCCCTGTGTTTAGATAGCTTTTTTTCATTGCTGGGACACAACACCTACACTGAAGAACATAGGGAGGAAGGTGTTTTTTTTTTTTTTTTTTCTTTCGACTCCCACTCCCAGAGGTTTCTGTCCACAGTTCTGAGTTTATAGGCTGTGGTGGTTTGAATGAAAATGGCCCCAGAGGTGTTATGGAGTAATCTTTTTGTACACTGTGAAGATGTGTCTTTGCCAAGGAACCTACTGATGGTTTTAATAAAAGAGCTGTGTGGCTGGTAGCTAGGCAGGAGGTATAGGTGGTACAGCCAGAGGATGCTGGGAGGAAGAAGGGTGGAGTCTCGGAAGTTGAAAGAGATGCAGAGAGAAGCAAGACATATGTACTGTGTTGAAAGAAGGTACAGCCACGTGACAGAGGGTGAATAAGAAATATGGGCTAATTTAAAATGTAAGAGTTAGCCAGTAACCAGCCTGAGCATTTATACTTAATAATAAGTCTCTGGATGGTTATTTGGGAGCAGCTGCTGAGATACAGAGAAACTCCGCCTACACAGAGGCTCATAGGTTTGCTTGGTCCACAGCTGGTGGAACTGTTTGGGAAGGATTAGGAGATATGACCTTGTTGGAGGAGATGTGTCACTGGGGGTAGGGTTTGATGTTTCAAAAGTCTAAGCCATTCCTACTTCGTGTTCTTCTCTCTCTCTCTCTCTCTCTCTCTCTCTCTCTCGCTCGCTCGCTCGCTCGCTCCAAGTTTCAGATAAGATGCAAGCTCTCAACTACATGCCTGCCTGCCTGCCTGCCTGCTGCCATGCTCCTACCATGATGGTCCTGGACTCACCCTCTGAAACTATAAGCAAGCCACCAATAAACTTTCTTTTATGAGTTGCCATGGTACCTTTTCACAACAATATAAAAGTAATTAAGACAGAGGCTCTGCTGCTTCTGAGCTCACGGTGAGGCAAACATCATGGAGGCAAAAACATGCAGCAAAAGCTGCTTGACAAATGGCAGATGAGAAACAGATAATGACTGGAAGAGACCAGGTATAACCTTCAACTGCGGTACGATGCCAGAGACCTACTTCAGTTAGACTCACCTCCTAGTTTCCACAGCCTTCCAAAACACCACCAATAATCAGGGAGCAAGTGTTTAGCACATGAGTCTGTGGAGGACATTTTATATCTGCACTATTAATGTTGTTAAGTTGACAGGACCTAGAATTGCAGAGGAGAGAAGACTTTGGGCATGTCTATGAGGGATTAGCTAGTCTAAGTTAGTGTCTGGGCATTCCTGTGAAGGATATTGGGTCAACTGAGGTGGGACCACCTTAACTGGGGGTGACATTCCATGGGCTGGGTTCCTAGACTGAGTATGAAGAAGAAAGCTAGATGAATGTCTGTCTGTCTGTCTGTCTGTCTGTCTCTCTCTCTCTCTCTCTCTCTCTCTCTCTCTCTCTCTCTGCTTCCTGGCTTCTCTGCAACGTGACCAGCTGCCTCACACTTCCGCTGCCTGACTTCGTCACCTTTAGACTGTGAGTCAAAATAACCTTTTCTTTTCCTTTAGCTGCTTTTATTAATTATTCTGTCACAGCAAAGTAACTAATATTCAAACCCTAAGAGCCTTCAGCATCTGTGATGGCTATTCTTACTTGTCAACTTGACTACATCTGGAATTAACTAAAACCAAAAAAATAGAGGGCACACCTGTGAAGGACTTAGGCTTAACTTAAAGTGGGAAGATCTGCTTCTAATCCTGATCTATGAAGTAGGAAGATACACCTTTAATTCAGATCTTTTGAGGTGGGAAAACCCACCTCTAATATGGGCCACACCTTCCGCTGGAAGCCTGTAAAAGGAACATGGAAGAAGGAAGATTTGTTCTTTGATTGTTTATGCTCACCTCCCTAGTAAGCCCACTGGCACTGGGCCTACTTCTTAGAGATTACAGCATGTACTGAAGACCAGCTGAGACATCCAGCCTCGTGGACTGAGCAACTACTGGATTCTTGGGCTTTGTGTTCATAGCCAGCCATTGTTGGATTAGCTGGACCACAGCCTGTAAGTCATTCTAATAAATCTCCTTTATATATATATATATATATATATATATATATATATATATATTCATTCTGTAAGTTCTGTTTACTCTAGAGAACCCTGACCAATACAGCAGCCATTGGAAATTTTAGGCAATAACATACAATTGTGTGGTATCATCTTTGAATAGCAAAATCTGGCCCAGATACCTAATGAAATGGGACAGCTAATCAACCAATATGTGCCTAATTCGGGCCCTTGCCACCATAAAGGAAAAAACTATGTCTTATCCTTCCACATTTCCTGACACCACACTGAAAACTGTGCTGGGCACACCACAGCTGCTTAATAAATGCCCAGCGGATCCCCCTCCCACCCTCTGGGCAGTCATCACTGAGCCCATGTCTATATCAGGAAACCAGGGCCTTTAATGCCAGCACCCAGGAGGCAGGGGCAGCTGGATCTCTGAGTTTGAGGACATCCTGGGGCTACTTCGTGGGACTCTGTCTCAAGAATAAAAAAAAAAAAAAATAAGAAAGAGAGGGGAGAAGGGAAACCAAGTGTCAGTAAGAGTGGGGAAGGTAGTGGATATGGGGGAGGACATGCTTAAAGTACCTTATATATCCATGAAAATTACCTTGTATAACTCTGCGTACCTAAAGGTAAGAAAAGTCAAAAAAGAAATGAGTGTGTCATATATAAATCAGTGATTTTTCAAACTTTGTGTCACCACCCATGAAGAGCGACAAATAGCTCATAAGTCTATGACCAGTACTGTTCTCTTGGGGGGGGATGAATAAAGGTTCTTATTTACAGAAAACAACAGAGATGTCTGAGTGCCCCTCCTCTACTATAGAATTCCACTGAGAACCCCAGGAGTCTCCATCTCCCATCCTGGACCTGTTCCCCTACTGAGTGTGGCTGGAGAACATCACATACTCGTTCCTACAGTCCACTCCTGTGACCTCCAGTGGACCCTAGAAGACCAACCTCTCTGTGTCCTTTACCTCCAGCACCTCCGTGCCCATCCTCACATTTAGGTGCTCACCTGACTTTCTGCCTTCCTGAGAAAATAGAAGCACTCTGAAACAAACTGCCACAGTGTCCCACCTCCACCACTACCCACCTACCATCATCTGTCCCCCAAAACTCTACATTCTCTGTTGGAGCCCACTGAGGTTTCCTAGTGACTTTACCCAGCAGGACTGCATAAGAGGATGATTGGGCCACAGGCCTAGGAACCAGGTGTTTGAAAGGTTCTACACTTGGTTGTATCTAGCAGGGAGAGGTCTTTTTGCCTCACCTTTTAGCATTGTTATAAAAAGTCCTCTTGAATAAAGTTCAGGGCTGGTGGGTTTTGACCCAGGCCCTCCCGAGGCTATCCTGTATTTCTGTCTTTCCTCTCGTCATCTAGGTATCTCTTTCTATCTAAATATTTCCCATTTCTCCCTGCTCAAGAGTACCCTGGACGTAAAAGTGGGGGCTGGTCCCCCACAATTCTCCACCTAAGTATAGCTGATTCTCCCTCACAGGAAAAGATGAATTCCACTAGCTCCCCCCGACCCCACACAAGAACATGGCCCCAGAACCTTCCCCTCTGTCTCTTACATCACAGAAATTTTGCTACTCTACTTAGTTATTCCCATCTCCATATTATTCCTCGTATCTTAAAAGGCAAAGTAAACAGACCAATCTTTCCTCACTCTTCACTCTACTCCCGGTCCCCCTTCCCCATGACCACGCATGTGCAGGATCCCTTTACAAGAACTGTCAGTGCTCCTAGACACAGTGGACAGTGCTCCTTGTCATAGCTGTCCGTGCTCCTTTGCTGAATTTGTTCCTCTCATTCTCTCCAACCAGATCGTTACCCTCCCCCTCCACGAGAATTACTTTCTTGTCAAAGTCACCAGTGGCATTGATGGGACTGAATCCAACTGTCAGGGCTCCAGGCTCATCCCACACCGTCATGGGGCAGCTGCTCTCTTCCTCCTCCTTGGGACACCTTCCTCACTGGTTCTCGGACCACCACACTCTTTCAGGTGTCCTCCTACCTCGTGGCCACTCCTGCTGCTTCACCTGCACATGGGCCTCCTAAGGTCCTTTCTCATACTGGAAGGCCCTGGGCTCAGCATTTGAGCCTCCTCTGCCTGCCCCGCCCGCTTCTCCTTGTAATCTCACTCAGCACCTTAGTTTTAGATGTCCTGCATCCACTGATGACTCCTAAGTTTCTTTCTCAGCCAAAACCTCTCTCTGAAATCCAAGTTCATCAGATGCCTACCCATCCCCGCTATTCAGATTCTGGCAGATATAGCCAATGCGAAGAGTTCTCCTCCAAACTCCCTCTGTAAAGCCTTTCTCAATCCAGTTGCTGGAAACTCAGCCTTCCAGGTACTCAAGCCAAAACCCTCAGGGGCATCCCTTACTCCATCTCCTTCACACTCTCATTCTCAGTTACCAGTGCCTTCTCTTGGCTCAACCTCCAAAACATATCCAGAATACAGCAACTTCTTAGCACTTCCAGCAAAAGCTCATCCTCCAAACAATCATATTTGCCTTGATTATATTGCCTCTCTCCCTTACTGTCTGTCCCCACCATAGCAGTCTGAGTGTGCTGCTAAAACACGCATCTAGTCAAGTCATTCATTTGTTCAATAGCTCCTCCTCCTCCTCCTCCACCTCCACCACCACCTCCACCTCCACCACCATCCCCACCATCATCACCACCACTACCACCACCAGCACCAGCACCACCAGCTTCCAGTTCGTTCACTTCTGCCTGAGGAGATAACCTTCACAGGATACATCTAAGTCTCATCAATCCTGCCCCCTTTTGCCCTAAGGGCTACAGAGATGTCATTTGCTCCTGGCCTGATGAATAGATGTCATTGATGTGTACAATCTGTTTATTAGGAACTGTTACAGGCAGCTAATCATTTCAGTCCTAAACGACCAACTAACCTTCCCCTGAAATCCTTTATGACTAATTCAAGCCAGGTGTGATCCCCTGACCTCCAGGTGAACAGCAGGGGTATCCAGTTTGCCACCCCAGAGTCATCCATCCCTCTAGCCTTCGGAGTCCTAATGGTCCATTGATATCTCCCTTCTCTGACAAATCGCCACGTCACCCAACTCCACGCAGGTGCATGCCTCAAATCTGTAGCGCCAGCAGCTCCTGCTGGGCTCCATGCAGCTGTTTCTTTTCATGAGCCTCTTTTGTGCACCGACATATCTGGCAGAGAAAAAAAATAAATAAAGGAGGGGAGCATATCGAATTTCAAGAGATGAACCAGCTGGCTTAGGAGAGACACGGAAGAAGAAATGGCAGTCGGTGGGACACTTTTCAGGAGAACATATTTCCAGAAAGCCCAGTCCATCTGGGGTGTTGTACGGCGTTAATCTTGCCCCTGAGATACGGATTAAAGAGATTCTGCCCATGAAAGATGCATGCTTTTTAAATATCCCGCCCCTACCCCCCAGCCTGGAATGTAGAGACAGCTTAGGAACTCGGAATCTCGGCGCTGTCGCCAGAGCTCTCTCTCTCTCTGGTTTCAAATTCACTTCGCTTTCTTCTTTCACTCTTTATTTTTTCCAGGTGTGGAGACCTAGTGGCCACAGCCCAGCCTTGCTTGACAACGTCAGTGCTCACTGCTTGAGGACTCGGTTAGCTAAATCGCCACTGGGGCCGACAGGTGACATATTGGCCCTCCCATGGCAGATAAGGAGCTGTTTGTTTTTGCAGACGTGTCTAAAACATGTGGGGTAGGTGTACAGTTTCCACGTGAGCCAAGTGTCACTGGTTCACTCCGATGTACACAAACTGCTTCCCCACAGTTGGGCCAGCACAGTCCTTTCAAATCCCATCTTTTTGAGCAGCCCAAGCTCAAAGCTCTCCAAAATGGAACTTCATCATGTCTCATATGTGGCAAAACTCTTTTTTAGTGTGTGTGTGTGTGTGTGTGTGTGTGTGTGTGTGTGTGTGTGATGTTTTAAGTGTATATGTGTACACATGTGTGTGTATATGGAGGTCAGAGGTCAACAGTGGGTGTCATCCACATTGACATTGTTTTCCTCTATTGATCTCCATTCTATTTTTAAAGATTTCTTTATTTCTGTTTTGTGTGTATGAGCGTTTTGCACCCTTCATATATGTATGTACACTGCCTGAGTACCTGGTACCTACAGAGACCAGAAGAAGGTGCTGGATCCCTTGGAACTGGTTGTGAACCACCATTTGGGTGCTGGGAACATAAGTAATCTTAACTTCTGAGCTATTTCTCCAGGTTTTTTGAGACAGGGCTTCTCTGTGAAGCCCTGGCTGTCCTAGAACTCGCTCTGCATTCTGTAGACCAGACTGGCCCCAAACTCATAAAGATCCACCAACCTTTGCTTCCCAAATGCTGGGATTAAAGGCATGCCCTGCCACACCCGGCTTCTACCTTATTTCTACCTGGAGCTCATTGATTTGGCTAGTCTGGCTGGCTAGCAAGCAGTGGGAATAATTCTCTCTACCTCCCCAACACTGGGATTACAGGAACACATCACCACACTCAAGTTTAACATGGGTGCCAGGAATCGGAGCTCAGGTCATTGTGCTTAGACAAAAAGCACTTTTCCAACATCACCATCTACAGCTCACATATATGGCAAAAATCTTAAACCAGCACTTCTTAGTGCCACAAAAATAGCAAGCTATCCCAGAAGAAACTGAAGCTGCATCTCTATGTAGTAAGATTATTAACATGGTAGGAAGAGGTCATTTTGTTAATGATCATATATATACAGGCTTCAGCCAATTAAAACTTTGAAGCAAATAATCACAGAGAGGGTCCCTTATTGACGCTCATCAGTCTAGCAGATGACATTCAGAGTCTTTCCCTCCTAACGACGGGAACTGGAAGTTAAAGTGAGTTGTCAGCGGAGTATTTGATCTGAACTCAAAGTGCCCTTGTTCCAAATTGCATGACCTCGAATGCAAATGAGTCAATGGCTTCCACCTAGAGCAGTGGTTCTCAACCTTCCCAACGCTTCGACCCTTTAATACAGTTCCTCATGTTGTGGTGACCCCCAACCATAACATTATTTTTGTTGCTACTTCATAACTGTAATTTTGCTACTGCTATGAACTGCAATGCAAATATCTGTGTTTTCTGATAGTCTTAGGTGACCCCTGTTGGAAGGGTTTTTCGGCCCCCAGAGGGGTCGAAACACATGGGTCGAGAACCACTGACCTAGGAAGCTATAAACAATATGCAGGGAAGCTGTCCATCGGCGCTGCCGGTTACAGCCACTGAGTCCCGACAGAGGCACAAGAAAGGCCAGTGCTGAAACCCCTGCAGCAGTTCCTGTCGGGTGTCACTTGCCTTTGCTGTCAGCGTAATTGTCGCTGTTGTTGTATTTATTTACTAGGGCAGTGGGGTCAGGGAGCAGGTGCATGCCCAGGAGAGGTCAAAGGACCATCTACAGGATTCAGTTCTCTCCTTGCACCACGTGAGTCTCATGGATCAAACTCAGGTCATCAGGCTTAGTGGCAAGGACCTTTCCGTGCTGAGCCATCTCAGTGTCCCCACTTGTCATTCTGCTGGCCAAGCTAACCAAGAGATCAAGGTCACTCTAGGCAGTAGCTCTGCTTGAGCTTTCAAGTCAACGCTGCGCCCCTCACCTGGTCACCCATCTCAAAAGCAAATCCTTCCCTCCATGGGGCAACCAGCCCGTGAAGAAAAGGAGACTCATTATTCCAATTCTGATGAAGTTTGGATCTTAAGTATTTCCAAAGGCCCATGTGGAGAAGACTTTCTTCCCAGCCTGGCACTATCAGGATACGATAGAAGTTTGAAGAGGTGAGGCCTAGGGAGAAGAAGAAGTCTTCAGATCATTGCAGACATGCCAAAGAAGGCGAGCCTGGGACCTCCGTCTCTTCCTGTCTCTCCCTCTCTCTTTGGATTCCCACCATGACATGAGCAGGTTTGTTCCATCACAGGCCCAAAGCAGTGAGCCTAGAAGCGGCTTGGAGCTTTTCCCTGTTGACTAGAACATAGCATCACCCAAAGACAGAAAAGGGAGAAGCTCCCTGTAGGACTTCTAGATGGGTGACTTGAATGTGGAGTTTAAAACCCATTCAGAAGTGACCCACTGCAGCGGTTTGAATAAGAAATAGTCCCTATAGTCTTGGGCATCTGGATGCTAGGACTCCAGTTGCTGGCGCTGTTTGGGGAGGCCGAGGAGATACGGCATTGTTGGAAGCAGCAAGTTCCTGAACGTGGGATTTGAGAGTTGAAAGGCTTGTGCCATTCCCAGTGTGGTCTACATCCTGTGCGTGGCTCAAGATGTGAGCCCTCAGCTTGCTGCTCTGGCTGCCAAGCCTTTAATCTGCCATCATGGGGTTTAACTCTTTGGAACCATAAGCCCAAATAAATTCTTCTCTAAGTTGTCTTGGTCATGATGTTTTATCACAGCAATAGAAAAACCTAATTAAAAAAAAACCCTCTTTCCACATTTTAATGCAATAAGTGTGAATTTTCACATAATTATTCATAATATCATAAATATGACAGTAATAAATCCTTACATGTTTACAGTGCTTTCTCTCACGTTAATATTATTGATCCTTTTAGATAGTAAAGTAGACATTGTTATTCTGCCTCATAGATTCTTTGTAATGAAGAAATCATGGTACATTAGCTGTTAAGTAAAGGATAATCATGCTACAATCCATGGACCCAGAGAGGCTAAGAAACAAGGAAAACTCAAGGGTGGGGGATGCATGAGTTTCTCCAGGAAGTGGGAATAGAATAGATTTTGCAGAAATAGAATAGACTTGGGGAAGGTGGGGATGAGAACAAGAAGGATCAGGCAGGGGGTGGAAGGGACGGAGGGAGAGAGTACTGAGAGAGACAACTGGAATTGGGGGTCACTTGGGGGCAATGTAGAAACCTAGTGCCGTGGAAACTCCCTAGAATCTATAAGAGGGACCCCAATTAAGTCTCCTAGTAATAGGGGATACAGGGCACAAACTTCTTCTATAACCAGGCAAGACTCCTAGCACTGGGACTGGGACATCAACCTGATCACAAAACCTTCGTTCGACCTACAATCTGTCCTGCCTGCAAGATGTGCTGGGGTAATGGTGGCACAGACCTTGTAGGAGTGGCCAACCAATGACTGGTCCAACTTGAGGTCTACACCATAAGAGGGAGCCCATGCCTGGCACTGCCTGAATGGCCAGGAACCAGAGGCAGGACAGCCCAGAGACCCTGGATAGAACCAAACATGACTGTGGAAAAGGGGGCGGGGCTGATTCCTAATGATATTCTGCTAATCTCATAGATCACTGCCTAGCCCAACTGTCGTCAGAGGAGCATCATCCAGCAACTGATGGGAACAGATACAGAGACCCATAGTCAAACGCTAGGCAGAGCCAGGGAACCCCCGCAGAAGAACTATAGGAGCCAGAGGGGTAAAGGACACCATGAGAACATGGCCCACAGAACTAAGCAGGACTCATAGGAGCTCACAAAGACTAAAGCAACAAACATGGACCCTGTATGGTTCTGAGCTAGGTCCCCTGCACATGTCTTATGGTTGTGTAGGTTGGTGTTATTGGGGGATTCTGTTGCTATTTGTTTTTACTCTTTTTCTCTTTTGGCTCTTTTGGGGGGGGCCACCACCCAGCTCCCAAATAAATCACACATGGAGGCTTATTCTTATGGATGCCCAGCCTTAGCTTGGCTTAGTTTCTAGCTAGCTTTCCTTAACTTAAATTATCCCGACTACCTTTTGCCTCTGGGCTTTTCCCGTTCTCTTACTCCTGTAAATCTTACTCCATGGCTCGCTGTGTAGCTGGGTGGCTGGCCCCTGGAGTCCTCCTCCTTCTCTGGCTCCTTCTCTATTCCCAGATTTCTCCCTCTATATATATTCTCTCTATCTGCCAGCCCTGCCTATCCTTTCTCCTGCCTTGCTATTGGCCATTCAGCTCTTTATTAGACCATCAGGTGTTTTAGACCAGCACAGTAACACAGCTTCACAGAGTTAAACAAATGCAACATAAACAAAAGTAACACACCTTAAAATGATATTCCCCAACAGGACTCTCAACAGTGGGAGTGGGACATGTCTCTGCTCTTTTGCCTGTGCTTGGGACCCTTTTCCTCCTACTGGGTTGCCTC
>CABHPP010148185.1:1461-55920 GCA_902168425.1 Peromyscus attwateri | reverse complement strand
CAAACTTGAAATGCAACTACTGGATGATTCAATTATACCATTCCAACCTGAATATATCTGAATGGCTAAGCATACTGAGAGAATACCTTACTCCCATGTCACTATGATATTATTTACAAAGGCCAAGTTATAAAAATTACCTAGGTATTCAGCAGTCAATAGATGAAGAAAATTATCGTACATAAATCTTTATTTGAATAAGAAATGTAAGTAATATAATTTATAGGGAGTTGGACAACATGGTTTTATGCAAAATGAGATGAACTCAGAATGACAACTGTCATGCATTTCCTCTCATCCATGAAATTTAAATGGGAAAAGAACAGAAAGCTGAAGAATAATGGTAAAGACTATTGGAGGAGATAAGTGGAAGCTGGTGGGCAATATAGCAGCAATGCACAGATCAAAGTAAGTTATATGACTGTAAGAAATGTCACAATGAAAGCCACTTATACGGTGAATGTATGCTATTATTTAAAAAACAACTTTTCAGTTGCCCCCCTAAATCTGCTTACTATCACATTAATATGCCTATTATGTATAGAGGACAAAATTCCAAGGCCATCCAGCAATCTTTCCTCACATTGTGTTTTGAGTAACTTAAACACACACACACACACACACACACACACACACACACACACACACAAAGCACTTGCAATGATGGCCTTCAGGTACCTTTGTTGCCAAAGTTTCCCTGTGCATTAGAAGATATTTCCTTGACAGCAGGCATGGGGGAATTACAGGTGGTCAGAATAAGAAAGTCAGCTTTAATCATTACTATTAAATACAAACAGACACTTTAGGCACAAAATAATGTGGAGCCATGTGGGCAGAATATACATGACCACCAGTATTCATAACTAAGTTTCAGTCATCAGTACTCAGTGGTGCTTGTGCCGTGAGAGGTAATCCATTATTACATGACTGGAAATATTGCTATTCCTTGCCTAGTAGCTACTGATGTGGCCTGAAACCAGGAGGGGACATATTTGTTACATAATACTTTCAACAGAATTACAGGAAAAAACATACCATCAGCAAATAACATGTAATGCACAATAGTTACATTGTAACACTATTTGAAAAACAAAAACACAGAAAGAAGAGAATTGATAGAACTTACTTTATCAATCATGATTGTCCCATGAATAACACTTTTTAAATTGACAAAATACGAGTGAAAATTAATGAAAATCAAAGTGCATGGGAAAAGAATAACTATGGCTAGTGTCAACTTTTCAACAATTATTTCTTCTAATAAATTCCTCTTGAATCTATCCAGACTGGTAATTCTAAAACATCATCATTTTTCTTTTGACATACACATAAAAGTTACCCTTTTCCATCTTAATAACTGTGATCTCTATATTTTGTCTTTAAACGTCACGTATTGGCCCTTAGAATTCGTTCTGCCTGAACTACATTCTTCTATTTGGCTTTATATTTTCATTTTTAATTAAAATACAGTTGCATTATTTCATCATCTTTCTCTCCCACTTGCAACACCTCTCTTGCCCCACCAACTCTGTTTGAAATACAAATACAAGTCCTCTTTTTATTTAATTATTATTGTGACACACACACGTCAGTTAGTGTCATTGTTCAGGTTTTGTTTTAGCAGCTATATTGTTGATTCGTCATAAGTGTAGCTTTCTTGTTGTATCTAAAGCACAATATCAGTAGATTTCCTGGTTCTCTCACTCATATTATTTCTGTCCTCTCTTCCATAATGTTCCTTTAGCATTAGGTTATGATTTGTGCTTTTAGATGTAACAAAATGGTTTGGAATCCAACCATCAGAATATCCCCATATTTTGATCAATTGTGGATTTCTGTTATGATTTCTGTCATCTGCAAAACAAGTCTTTTTTTTTTAGTGAGGGGTGAGAATATTTTAACCACTGCTCAGATATTATTTTTATATTACATTTATATTCTTATATGTGTTGTATGTCATGCTTTTGGTATGAAATAAAATACATTTGCTTGTGAAGCAGATAGAATTTTATTGAGAAACTGAGTACAGTGCTGTATGATTAATGGTTATAGCTTGCTTTCTATGGCAGCTCTTCCCAGATCTCAAGCACCTGTCACTACATACTTACATTGTCTTTTTAAGGTGGAGTCACAAATGTTGCTTTGCCAGTGTGCTACCCTTTTTGCCTTGTGTGTTATATATTTATCATGCCTCTAGGTGTTTTTTGGCACCTGGGTTCCAAATACTTCTCAATTCTTGGGAATTCTTTATGAGGTCACTGGCCCTATAATTAGTCAGTCCTATTGAGACTGTCACAAAATCTGATTTGCCTTTGTGCTGTTCTTCAGGACTGTGGTTGTAAAAGTTAGTCATCTCCAAAGAGACAGGCACTTTCTGGCATCTTTTACTGCTTTGGTCACCTTTTACAGATGTTCCCTTTATTTTCTCTTTAAACCGATACTGATAATACAATGTTGAATAGTCTGAAGTTGTCTATCTAAAGTGGTGCTCATGTCACTCCCCAGTGGGATGCCGGGATTTCTCCACACCTTAAAATTCCTTCAGGATAAATGCTAGATCTCTTCACTCCTCTGATTTGTAGTGTTACCTATTTGCTTTGTTATTAAATTAGAGATAATTTCCTGCCAATCAACACTCATGATAATCCCACATTCTGCAGCTTATTATCTGGATATGCTTGCCTGTTGTCCATCTTACCAATTTATTTCCAACTTCTATGTTATTATTATTATACATTTGGAATATAATTCTTGGAGTGACCCCTTTAATAAATAGACTTGACTGATTTTGCTGTTCCAGTGTAGTTCTTCCTTTGCAACAGTCGCATGCTATGGATGCTAACCCCAATGTGCTAGGAGGACAGCAAGGGTGCTTTTGATTGTTTTCATTCACATTTTGTAGGTTTTGTTGAGAACCTAAAACTTTTCTAAAAATGAAAGTTATTTAAAAAATTCTTGACGAATGTTGGTTGAGTCTCTATTCATATTATGTCAATTGAATCTTAATAATAGGCACTTGACATACATGTAACTGGTGATAGCATGGCTTGATATTCATGTGTATGAGTCATTATATGCCATGTTTCGTTTCCATTTATAGTAAAGATTTTATTTTATAATGTGTACATTTTAATTCATCTGTAAATGATCTTGAAATATTTTAATAATGTATGGGATAAACAAGATAGAAACCATGATACTATTTTAGTTACTCATAAAGTTACTGGTTATATAGATACAGAGAATTATGGTTATAATGATGTAGTATAAATTATAATAACTATTGCTTTATACTATTCCTATACATGGGCAATATATAGTTTGTTATTGAGTACTATATTATGAGTTTGGTTTTGCATGATGGATGCCTTTCTAGTATATTTTAGAAGGTAATGCAAATATAAGTTAAGAGTCCCTAATGAAAATTAATTGTATAAAATTAAGTAGTTTTATTACTCTAAAATTCTGGAAGGATTTTAAGAATAATAAAATGAAAGATATAACATGCATAAGTATTTCATAGTATCAATCCCACAAAGCATAAGCCATTAATTTAACTAGATTATGTATGTGGTTTGTTGAAAGTTATTTAACTAAAATTTAAATAATTGACTTATAGTAAGCAGTTGAAAATCAATTACCAGTTAGATGCTATTTAAATCAGCTCAACCATAGTGAAAAAAAATAACATTTAAATAAAGGCTTGCCACAAACTTCCTAGTGCTTTCAGATTCTAATTGTCTCTATATCAAGAATATAAATCAACTGGCACTCAATTTATGAAATTTCACATAGAAATTTAAGAGTATAATCTTACTTTTGCTTACTTTGTCTCCCTCCCTCATTTTTGGTGTATATGTGTGAATGTTTTGAAATTATAGATTTCATAGAAATACTTTATTAGTTTTGGTCTACATTTGGAAAAAAAAATGTTTCATGCCTTCTACAAGGATGTAATGCAATAGTCTGGGATGGTTACGCAAGCAAGCAAACTGCAAGTTATTAATCCAGGGTTTGGAATTTTAGTGTGCTAAGGAAGCATGCATTATTAATTTGCCAAGTGTTACATCTATGCCTTGAATCCCCCAACGTACTCTCCTAGTAGCATTGCCCTTCTTCCTGTTCCTCAAATAAACTATGCATGTTCTCGCTCCAAGAGCCACTACACACTGGTTCTTTTCAATAAAATAATCTGTGTAAAATTTCATTCATCTCCCTTCTGGTAATATTTCTTTAGGAATCACTTAAAAATAATCATGTAAATTAGCCATTATTCTTAATCATCAGATTAGAAATCTTAATGTTGTTTTTATTATCCTCATCTTATTTTATATTTTTAATATATACAATTTATTCATAAAGCTAATAATATATTTTTAAAAATCAATTTGGGCATCAGTGAGATGGTCTATTGGATAAAGGCATTTGCATTGTTAATCCTTTGTCCACATTTTCTTGGTCACTTATATTTCTTCTTTTTAGAATCTTCTACCCAGTTCATTAAGGCCATATTTTAATTTGGGTAATTTGATGTTTGAGGGTTTAATTTTGCAGTTCATTATATACACCGGTTATTAATTCCCTGTCAGAAGTATACTTTGCCAATGTTTTGTTTTGTTTTCTGTTGTTCAGGATGTTTCTTCATGACACTGACGTTTTCTATACTTTGCACAGCTTTTCAATTTAATGTAATATTATTAGACAATTATTGGGCTTATTTCCTGTGCAGTTTTCAGAAAGTCTTTGTCTATAACCTACCTGTTTATGTGTTTGCCTGTACGGATTTCACGGTTTCTGGTCTTACTAATACTTTAATAGGTATTTCAATAATTTTGAATGGATTTTCATGAAGGTGAGAAATATCAGTGTGGTTTCATTGCTCTATGTGTTGTTATTCAGTTTTCACATAACCATTGGAAATACTCTTTTCACTATTAAGATGAATTTTTTCTACATTGCATATACTGAGCACATATTGAGCACAAAGTGAATATTATCAAGTTCAAAATAAATTGAGATAATTTACATACCTTCTTAACTCATATTGGCATGGAACTAAAATCAACCATAGGAGAACTACAAAGGCTTGGAGAATGAACAGTATAGTTTTTGATAATCAAATATGAGAGAGGAAATAAGGAAGGGGCAGCAAGACAAAATTATGTGAAGTGAAAGACTGAGATAGAGGAGATTTTGAATATTATAAATTGAAGTAAATGAGCTGACATTTTCTCTTACTACTATTAAAATGTATTTTAAAATGCGCATATCATAAAAGATATGAAGCTCTTTCCTTCAGCTGTCCCATTTTCTTCACATTGTTTGTAAAATGAATTTCCTACATGACTAACAGTTCTGTTAAAAAAAAAAAAGCTCTTTTTTTCCCCAAATAGGTTTCAAACACAGCCAAGATTATCATTTACCCTTCACCATGAAACACATCATTATGTTTCAACAAAGGGAAAAAACAGAAATGAGCTAGGCTTATTGGAAAGCTTGTGTTACTCGTTGATATGAACTAAGTATAAACGTATATCTAGGATAGGTAGCTTAATAAGTAAGATAATTTTTTTAAGTATTGTTATTTCAGACACTAAATATATAACCCACAAGTTAAGTCTGATTCTTTAATGGTCCCTAGACTTGTTTTTATTGGCAATTCAATAGATAACATGACTCTAATCAATTAAAATATATATTCCCAAATGTGAAATAGCATCAAAACATATTATCACATGAATTTCAAATAGGAGGAATATCTCTGTGAATAATTTGTTTTATCACTTGGTTCCACTTATTGCTCAGCTAGAATGTAAGATAACTTTCTGAGCTTCCCACTTCTTATTTACAATATATTTTGTAGATGTCTGTTGCACGTTGTTTTGCTCTATCTTAGAGGTCCTGATTTCAATTTCCAGCAACCACATGATAGCTCAGAACCATCTGTGATGAGATCTGGTACCCTTTTCTGGTGCAAGCATACATGCAGGTAGAACACCGTATACATAATAAACAAATAAATCTTAAAAAATTATAATGTGTATGACCAATTTCCTTCTCATTTATTGTTATTAGTAATTTGATAACTAGCAATTTGTCTTTGTTTGACCATGAATGTTTGGCACAAGCAAGTATTTAATATTATTTTTAATAATTAATTTAATTCAAATAGTGTTAATTATGACTTATTGGTTGCCTTATTTGTAATCATAATTATAATGGGAGGCAAAGCAAAATGTTGAATTATTTCTGCATTTATGACATTCACATCAGAGCATCTCTAATTTCCAAATAAATCTTAAAATATAATTGAAATGTTGAACTCATTTCGAGTAACTTATGAGACCCACAATGAAGAGATCACCTCATAAGATGTCCATTTCATGTGATTCTCAAATTTTACTACCATAAAAAATCAATTAATGCTTTGAAGTCTGTGACAAAAAAGGCACAGTGTGAAAAAACAGATTTAATAAATTAAAAATATTTTAGTAAAGTGATATGGTTAGCTTGATCTGCAAACCATGAAAGCATGAATGGACATTTCAAAAACATTTAATCCAGTTTGTCACTGTCTTCTCAAATATAGGTAGTCCATTGGAACTATGGTATCTCTGCTGAATTTGAAACTTCAATTGAGAATGATTCGATTTCCTCAGAGAATGAGCCTAACTTCTTCATTTTTTTCTTTATAATTCACACTTTTAGAGAATGCACATATTGTTTGGAATAATTTTGTATCCTAGTAGGAACAATTGCACATTTTCTCATGTGATTAATATTGCATGCGAGCCCATTGGGGAGCAGTCGCCTATGCGTGTAACTCCTTCAATTCCATTTGTGTTCACCTGGAATGAGAGCCAGCCTTGTCTTGGCTTCAGGACTTGCAGTGATGGCTAAACACTAAAGGCTTTTTGTTTCCCTTCTTAGTGGCTGTTTTGGCAAGATTTAATACCTGTCCCAATTTACAATACTTGCCACCAGTATTTATTATTGAACCATTTTTTAAATCATGTGTCCCAGAAAATTTTAACTGCCATTGATACTTTAGAACTGCAATTTCAATTGCAATCCTTTAAACTAGCCTAGATGTAGAATGACAAATTAAAACTTTTCAAATTAAAAGCTTGCCAAGAGGCAATATTTTGGAAGCACTGTGCTTACTGTTTGTCAAAATTTCCATATTCTTGATGTACTCCATTTACCTCAGCATCTGCTATTCAGTTTCTTAACTATAAATGAACACATTGTAACTCTCCCTGCCTATTTTCTCCGGAAAAGTGATACCTGGCAATATTATACTGGGTTAAAAAATGGCATGTCATTTCTATTTTTAATTTGTGTAGGGTCAAGCAATAACTTGTGTATATATATTTTCATATATATATATATATATATTCAGATAAGTGTATATATCTTTTATAAGAGGCTATTAAATTTGAGAAATGAAGAGAATTAATACTTAAAGGCTGAAAATATTTGCTGTCTAAATTACTTCCTAATACTGTACACACACACACACACACACACACACACACACACACACGCACACACACACACACACACACACTAAGATATCAGACTCTCTCATGATCTTTCCTCAAACTTCAGCAGACACAGCATGCAATCTTTTCTTTGGTAATTTTCATATTTATTTTATTTTTATGTTCATGTGAATGTGTGCATATATTTCAATTTGTGTTTATTGGGGATTGAAAGTCCATGTGGCAACCAGGAGCCAGCCTCTGTTGTCAACCTGACAAATACCTTCCAAATTTTGTGAGGCAGGGCCAATTGCTTACTAGTCTGGGGACTGTAGACAGAAGTTTTCCTGTGTCCTGCCTGGTCTCACAGCTACTCACTCCCAAGTAAACATACAGTGGCTTATATTAATTAACAACTGTATAACCTATGGCTCAGGCTTCTTGCTAGCTAGCTCTTTCATCTTAAATTAGCCTATTTCTATTAATCTCTATGTTCTTGCCACATGGCTGTGGCATTATCAGTCTGCTGGCATCTGGTTGCTTCTTGAGTGGTAGGCTGGCATCTCTCTCCACTCCTCCCTTCTTTTTCTTTGTCTTCAGTATGAATGTGCTGCCTAACCTTATTATGCCTCACCATTGGCCAAACAGCTTTATTTATCAACCAATGAGCACAACACATTCACAGTGTACAAAAAGACATCCCATAGTTGGCTTGATCTTGTGCGTGTAGTCACAGCTTCAGTGAGTCTATGTGTGAAAGGACACTGATACACTTGGAAAACAGTGTTTTGAAGCAGTCACCTGCTACGTCTGTCCCTTATAATCTACTCATCTTCTGAAATGATCCCTGAAGTTGATGTGAAGGCTATGATATTTATATCCAGTTTAGGTCTGAACACTCCACAGTTTCTATTTTCCATATAGTAATAAGTCTGTATTAATTAATAGTTATCTCCTACACAGGGAAGCTTCTCTGATGAAGTTGAAGAGCTGTATTGATCTATGGGTATGAAGTTAGTGCATTAGAATTCAGTTTATCGTTATGCCCATTTCACCTAACAATAGTTGTAAGTTCTTCCACAGGGCCTATGGCCTCGCCTGCCATGGGTTCGTAGCCAAATTTACACTACCAATAATTAGTTCAAATTTGTGAAGCAGGTATTGTTTCAGACTCAAATATTGTATTAATGTATGAATATTATATTTTAAAAATTAATTCTTATTGCTATAACAATTCTTCTGTGATTATTTTCTTTATTATGTTCATTCTTCATTCTTCTTTCTTTCTTTAGTGGATTTTAAGTTAACTTCTCAGTCCTTGCTTCTGTAAATATTTGCTTAATTTGAACTCATGTGTTTATTTTTCTCCTGAATCAATGAGTCTAAAAATAATAAGGTTTCTGTGAGGCAATATGTTTACTACTCTGCAGACTATCCAAAAAGTCAGGTAACACGGAGTGGGCACAAGTACAGAACCCTGGGATATCCACACACGTCTTACACCTCTCACTTTATAGAAAAAAAAAAATTTTAAGGGTTTTTTTTTTTCTTTTTTTTTTCTGTGTAGGAAAGACGTACCCAATGAGAAGCAAAACTAGTTCCCATGAGGCCAATTTTCTTTGAACCACTTTCTCTTGCCAGAATTGTGTGCAACGGCATGGGAAATGAAACTTTGGTGCAAATATTTCTGCAGTGAGCCAGCATGCCTATAAACTAAAGGGGTGTGGAGGCCATTTTCAGATTCCTAGTGATTTTACCCAGCAGGTCCGCACAGAAAGGATGATTGAACCATGGGTCTGAGTGCAGGTGTCTGAGATGGTCTGCACTTGGCTGTACTGGGGGGAGGTCTTTTGCTCCACCCCTCGGCGTTTCTATTAATACCTTAGGGCACAGACAGTCAGGGCCCGTTGGAATAGGTTCCAGGCCCTCTCGCGGTTATCCTGTATTTTCTATTTGTTTATCTCCACAATCTAAATCTTTCTATCCAACATTTCCTGCTGCTCTCACTCAAGAAAACTCTAGGGAACTGTGGAGTTGGTGGGTAGCTGCTCCGCAAAGGGGGCTTTTCCTATAACCATGGGCGATATGGCTTTAGAGTTTGAACACTGTTTAATGTCTACTACTGCTTTCTCCTGGACATAGATGCATGGACCATTGGTGTGAGTTTTCCTTTGTTGCTGAAGACAATAGATGCACTTGTGTGTTCTACCACACTTCACTTTCTCCCTCCTCTTTATATCTTTATCTGAAGTATTTTAAGCATTCTGTATGTTTTTTTCCATAAAGCCAGCTAAGAAAGAACTTAAAGAAAAGGTTTTCCCTCTTCTCTCATGCTCCACCTGAACAATGACTCTGCGTTTGTTGAAATGAATGCTTTTTTGAGCATGTTTCTTAAAGGCCTTTTTGCAGTATTCACTAATACCTTTTTTCTATGGGTTGTCCTCTTTCATTTTCCATTTAGTCTTCTTTCTTAAATCATAAGATCTCAGTTTTATATGATTGATGGAAGAGAAAAAGGGTCAAACTCAAAACGGGACTATATTAATTCACAAATTACTTGATCATCTCAGATTGCTCTGTTGTCAAGTGGTTGTTTCAGAGAAAGATACAATAGTCATGCCTGTGTTAGGAGAAAATCGTAGGCAGGAGATAATTGTATTTGATGGGATAACTCTCTCCTATAGCTTTGTTTTGTGCTAGCCATAGCTTAAGGTATTTTAAAAGTGGTGTGTGTGTGTGTGTGTGTGTGTGTGTGTGTGTGTGTGTGTGGTTTCACTTTCAATAACTCTCTTGAAGTATACATAAAACTCATCATTCCTAACTAGTGATGAAAAGCATGGATATAAAATAAACATCATAGTCAAAATAAATATTATATACTTCTCTTCCTGTGACGAACATAAAATTAATTCTATATTCTAAACTTTCTATTTAATCTTTTCCAAACTTTTATACTTTCCTTATGATTGTGAACCTGGAACAATACATTTATTACTGTATTCCACTTCATTGAAATTTAATTCAAGAAAAATAACTCAAAAATTTGAAGTATTTTGTCATTAATATATTCAATTTCAAGATATTTAATTTGATAAGTTAGTACATCAATTTTCTAAAAAACAGTTTCCTCTTTAATGCATGGAATGATAATACATATAAAAATCTAAATACTTTCACTTCAGTATTATATTAAGTGGAGTTAAATGTTAGAAAATTTCAAAGAAAAGTTTTCAAAACAAAAATATCTATTTGTTATTTATAATTGAAAGACTTTGAAAATTGGTTCATACCTTAATTCCATTACAAAAGGAAAGTAACTAAGTAATGTTGAGTTCTGGGATATAAACATAACTTTTTCAAAAGTAATTGATAAAATAAGATGGATTTACAGTTGATGTAAGTTTAAATATCAGACTGAGTAGTTCTAATACAAGTGTGTTGTTATTACGTATAAATGACTCCTGTTTGTTAGGGATTTTTTTGTTTATATTTTATGGTGCTGTGAATTAAACAATTACTTATACTTACTGTGAATTCTCTACTGAAAAGAGAGTGGGATGCCAAGAGTACCAATCATTCTAAGCTGAATTGTTCGTAAATTATATTCTTCCAATGCCTCTTGCTGCAGCATAGTAATAATAGTAATAGTAATAGTAATAATAATAATAATAATAATAATAATAATAATAATAATAATATGAGATCTACAGCATTTTTTCTGCTTAAGAAACTGCTGAAAGTGGTATCTCCATCAACTTCCTACAATCAGAGTTTGGGGAGTTCTGCAGAAAAAGAGGCAGAAAGAATGTGAGAGACAAAGGGGATGGAGAACAGCAAGGATTCAAGGCCTTCTAGACACAACAG
The DNA here is from genome assembly GCA_902168425.1 of Peromyscus attwateri. Lineage (NCBI taxonomy): Eukaryota > Metazoa > Chordata > Mammalia > Rodentia > Cricetidae > Peromyscus > Peromyscus attwateri. The sequence continues at coordinate 44,572 of CABHPP010148185.1, read as the reverse complement.
GACTGAAGCACATGAGCTCACAGAGACAATGGTGGCATGGACAGGGCCTGAATATGTCTGCACTAGATAGGGTCCTAAAACTGAAAGGAAAAGTGGACACAAGCACAGAGAAGCTATCTCCAATTGATAACCATTTGCAAATGAGAAGAAATTTGTTTTTTTTTTTTTTTCAAATGGAGTCTCACTGGGTAAACAGACCACTCTTAAGGTCATGCCCCAAGGCTAGCAATCGATGGCCAAATGAAACAAACCCATAGCATCTTTGGAGGTTCTTTTTCTCATAATTTTAAGTCGGTGACTAAATTAGTGTTTCTAGCGCTGCTGTGAAGAGATTCCATGAAAACTATTATAAAGGGAAACATTTAATTGGGGTGGCTTACAGTTCAGAGGTTTAGTCTACTGTTAGCATGGCAGTACATGGTGGCCTGCAGGCAGGCACACATGGTGCTGGACAAGGACCTGAGAATTCTTTTTTTTTTTTTTTTTTTTGGTTTTTCGAGACAGGGTTTCTCTGTGTAGCTTTGCACCTTTCCTGGGACTCACTTGGTAGCCCAGGCTGACCTCGAACTCACAGAGATCCACCTGGCTCTGCCTCCCGAGTGCTGGGATTAAAGGCGTGCGCCACCACCACCCGGCTAGGACCTGAGAATTCTTACCTCATGTCATAACACACAGGCAGCAGAAAGATACTGTCACACTAGCTTGAGAATTTTAGACTCCAAAGTCTGCCCCTTAATGACTCACTTCCTTCAAGAAAGCCACAACTACTCCAACAAGGCCATACCTCTTAACAATGCCATTTACTATGAGCTGATGGAGGACATTTTCATTCACACCACCATAAACATTAAAGGGCTTTTTTTTTAAATTATCATTATTATTATTATTATTAATTTCTTTATTTTTGCCCCTCAAATCCCTTTTTTATATATCATGACTGCTGGTTTTGGGTTTTCATGGGATTTGTGTGTGTACATGTGCGTGTGCATGTGTCTATGTCTGTGTCTGTGTCTATTTGTGTTATTTGGGCTTTTACTTTGACTTTTTTTCATGATTGTTTTGTCATATTCTGTTTTTGTTGTTGTTTTGTTGTTGTTGTTGTTATTGTTTTGGTTTTTTGAGATAGGGTTTTTCTGTGTAACAGAGTTCTTACTGTCCTGAAACTTGCTTTGTAGACCAGGCTGGCCTTGAACTCAGAGAGATCCTCTTACCTCTGCCTCCCAAATGCTAGAATTAAAGGCATGAGCCACTATGCCTGGCTCAATGCCTGGCTCAGCCTTCTTTTTTTTTTTTTTTGTCTGATTTGTTTTTAATTCATCTTCTTTTCTTGTATTGTGTTATTGTTTCTTGGATTTCTGTTTGTTTTCTGAGGTGAGACAGAAAGGGTGTGACTCTGGATAGGAAGTGAAGTGGTAAGAAGATGGAAGGAGTAGGGGAAGGGGAAACTATGCAGAGTATATCATATGAAAAACCCCACAATTTTTAATAAGAGAATAAAATTTAAGAAAAAGGAACAATGCTGAAAATTACTCAAATCTAAAAAGTGATGCTAATACTGGGCCGGTAATATATATCTGTGATCCTAGCACTGGCTGAGGCAGGAAGATCAGTTCAAGGTCAGCTGGGATCCACAGTGAGGCCCTGCCATAAATAAACAAAAATTAATAAAAATATGCATAAAGGAAAGTTTGTATCATTTTTTTTCTGTGCTTAAACAAGTAGTAGGCTAAAGTTATCTAATTTTTTCAAACATATAGTATTATGGACTTTGAAAATAAAATCCATATGTTATTAGAATGTTTATTAAGTAATACAATTCTATAATATTGTGATATTAATCATATCATTGTTGATTTTAACACTCTCATAAATTGTAAAGAATATGATATAAATGTTCACAGGTGATGGTAGAAGCTGAAAGACAGGTATTTTGAAATCCACATATATTATTTGAGGGGAGGACTCACTTTTCTTTAAGAGGCTGACCACCGGGAGTTTGGCCATGTTCCAGTGACATGATGGTCAACACAAATTGGACTTGTTTTAAATCTTTTTCTAGGGTTGGAGCCACAAGTGCGGTGGACCCAGAAGGACTGAGAAGAAAGGGTGATGGCATGCATTGTGCTAAATTCCCCAAAAAACAATAAAACATTATGCTAAAAATATTATGCTGTCTGCCCTTTGTGAGGTGGATGATGGGTAATGCTGAAATTCACAAATTGTACAATAGCCCAGAACTAACGTTGGTGGAGTGCTCAACCCCAAAATGGGAATCTATATAATTCTTTTTCCCAAAGGCTCAGGGATCATTGTGGAAGGAACAGAAATTTTGGAAAGGCTGGATGTGTGAGGAGGACCTATAAAAGTGTCTTCTAAAAATACTGGGGCCACTGCCTTCATAAACTCACAACAGCTGTCTTTGCCTGCACAAAATCAACCCAGGAAGCATTTGGTATGACCAGGGAGGGAGTTTCTTAGCCCTCATATCTAACTGAAGAGTATGGAGGTTGACAGCATCTGTGGAGGGACAATCAGTGTCTTTTAGTGGTGTGGCTCTTGTTACTATCCACAGTGCACCAGTAGACAGTTCACACACAGCACAGACTGAAGTTGATGGGTTATTAACAACCACAAATGCAGGATACAGACTTGTGGGGAGCAGGTAGGGAACACAGGTGGAATGTGGATAGTTATTGTGAGTAATCACAACTAAATATGAACCAAATTGACTGTATGCATCTCAAGCAACTAGTAACAAACACAGCTGTCTGCTTCAAGTCTACCAAGTACTTTCAGCATTCTCCCCTTTATTCTGAGCATATGGAAGAACTAGATTAATTGTTCAGTAGGGAGCACAGGGAATCAGCATTTATCAGTATTTCTTAGAGAGACCCTCTGAATTAGCAGACTTATATAGACTAACTATATAATATTACATATTTTTTCCATTTTATTTTGTTGTTTTTTAATCCTAACCAAAGTTTCCCCTCCTTCCCATCTTCTCATCCCGGCCCCATCTACTCCTCTTCCACTGTTTCCCTTTAAGTCCGGCATCCCATGGATATCAGGGAGCCATGGTACATCAAGATGCAGTGAGACCAGGCATCGCCTCCTCCACTAAGGCTGGATGAAGCCATCAGGCAGGAGGAATGGGTCCCAAAAGCAGGCAACAGAGTCAGAGACATCCCCTGATCTCACTGCAAGGAGTCTGATCAACTTGTAGAAATACAGTTTTATTCGAAGTTGAGAACTGTTTTATTTTTCCCTATTATCCAGGCGTTTTCTAGATCCCAGTAAGGCTATTTTTATTATTTATCTATTTGCTTATTTTATTGAAAGTAGATTTTTTTTCATAAAATATATTCTGATTACAATTTCTCCTCTCCCTGTTCTTTCCAGTTATTCCTCTACCTGGCCAGTTCCACATTCTCTATCTCTCATTAGAAAACAAAAATGCATCTATATAAAAAAGTATAATGTGATACAATAACATAAAACAAAAATAAGTAAACCATACTAGAACAAAACAAGCAAGAAAAGGGGCTAAAGGAAAAACAATAACAAAAAACCTCATATAGATGAAGAGACACACATGTTCACACACAGGAGAATCCCAAAGAAACAAAACAGGAAGCCATAATATAATTCATAATGATGAGGATGATGATAACAACAACAACAATAATAATAAATATAATGCCCTGAGAACAATGAGAGCCAAAAAACCCTCCAAAACTGAAGCTGAATTTTGCTTTTGTTTTTTGATTTGTTTATTTCTTTGTTTTCTTAATATCAGCCATCTACTACTGGGAATGGGACCTACCCTTAAAAGTGGTTTGTTTCCTCATTGAAACTTCTTTGGAGAAAACAAATTTCTCAGTTGTGAATGGCTATGAATTGGATATAGCTTCTGGATGATTATGTCCATGTCTCCTTTCAGATCTAGGACCCCATCTGGTGTAGACCTGATCAGGCCCTGTGCATACTGCCATAGTCTCTGTGGGTTGATATGTGCACCAGCACTGTTATGTCTAGAAGGCTTTACTTCCTTCGTATACTAATCCCCTTTGCCTCCTTTTCCACAGAGTTCCCTGATCCCTGGTGGGAAGGATTTGATGGAGACATGACTTTTAAGACTGAATGTTTAAAGGTATTGCATATTGTCTGGCTGTGGACCTCTGAATTTGTTACCATCTGCTGCAAGAGGAAGCTTCTTTGGTGATGGCTGAGGAAGGCCATGCAACGAGTATAACAGAATGTCATTAGAAGTCATGTTGTTGCTGTGTTCCTTTAGCAGAAGAGTAGTATTTGGTTTTCCCCTAGGTCTGTGGCCTACCCAGTCTTGGCTTCTTGGCCACCCAAGCAGTATGAAGAATGGGTACCTTCTCATGTAGTGGGCTTTAACACAGATCAGATTTCAGTTTGTTACTCCCATAAGCTATTTGCCACTACTGCACAGCAAACTTTGCAGATAGATCACTAGAGTAGATCAAAGGCTTTGTTTGCTTTGACCTTTCTCCTTTGGTATTGTTCATAATACCTCTCAGTAATACCTCTCAATTCCATTGATACTAGTACATACATGTGAAGACTCTAGGTAGGCACTACTTAGTTTGAAGTCTTCACATTCCATGAGCTGTATAGCTGTTGTCTTCTGCAATAGGTCCTTTCTGTTAATCTGTGAAGGGTCACCAATAGACACAGTTGACTGGGGGATGATTGAGGTTGACTGACAGATGTTTGGGGGTTTATTAGAACTCTATTAGATGTAACCTGTTCCCAGTATTAAAAGTTTCATTTGGTGACAAGAGATGGCTAGTTGGAACTCTGTTTGGCCCAGTATTTGGCAATTTAATTTAGATAGCCTTCATATATAGGATGCTTCTACTGTATTAGGTTTCCATACAGCCCCTCAAATAGCGCTTAGTTCTTTATGTCCCCTGCCCCCTTGTATTTCTTCCTTTGGCTTCTTCCCTTCTTGTCTCTGACTCTCAGGGACAAGTCCTTCCACCCTGCTTCTATCCATACCCATCTTTTTTATTTCCCCTTCCTAGGAAATTCACTCCCCCATGCCCCAGTTCCTTACTCTGTACCTGACATATGTGGTTACATATTCAGATTGTAGTCTGTTTATCAATGATTTAACAGATTAAACTCCACAGTTCCATGAATGCATAGCATATTTGTCTTTCTGAGTCTGAATTACCCCACTCAGGATGATTCTTTTTAATTCTATCCATTTAGCTGTGACTTTTATGATTTTATTTTTTAACAATAGTGATATTTCATCATGTAAATACCAGTTTCTTTATCCATTCTTCTATTGATGAACTTCTATTGAGGTTGTTTCCCTTCTGACAATTATGAATAGAACAAGGGTGAACATGTTTGAGCAAGTGTTTCTATAATAAGATATAGCATCCTTTGTGTAGATGCCCAAGAGATGTATAGCTGGATCTTGAGTTCCCTGACTTACTGAGGAATTGCCACACTGCTTTCCACAATGGCTAAGCAAGTATGCATTCCATAAGCAATTGATGTGTCCCCACCAGTATACACTGTCTTTGGCCTTTCTGATTGGTATAAGAAGAAATTTCAAATTTTAATTTGCATTTTTCTGATGACTAAGAGTATCGAACATTTCTTTAAGTGTTTCTCAGTCATTTGAGTTGCCTATTTAAAGAAGTCTTTGTTTAGATCTGTGTGGTGATATATTGTGTATTGAAATAAAACTTATCTGGGAATCAGAGGACAGAGCCAGACACTAGAATAGACATAGAGACCAGACAGTGGCACACAACCTTAATCTTATCACTGGGGAGACAGAGATCTATTTGGATCTCTGTAAGTTCAAGGCCACACTGGGAACAGAGCCAGGCGTGGTGGAACATACCTTTAATTCCAGCACTTGTAATCTCATGCATTTGCTTGGAAAGCACACACACCTTTAATCCCAGGAAATGACAAGACTGGGTGAAGAACAGTATATAAGGCGTGAGGAGATAGGACCTAAGCAGCAGTTCGTCTGACCCCCTTAGGGATGAGGACTCAAAGGCTTTCAGTCTGAGGATTCATGGAAACAGAATCAGCTGAGGAGTTGGCAAAGTGAGGTTAGCTGTGGCTTGTTCTGTTTCTCTGATCTTTCAGCTTTCACTCCAATATCTGGCTCTGGGTTTTTTTTATTAATCAGACTGTTTAGCAATTCATGTTACAGATCTGTACCCCATTTTTGATTGGGTTACTTGCTTTGTTGATGTCTTTTTTTTTAGTTCAATTAATATGCTAGTTTTGCATATTAGCCCCCTAACAGATGTGTAGTTGGTAAAAATCTTGTGACAGTCAGTAGTTTGACACTTTTTCCCAATGAGGTATCCTTTGCCTCACAGAAACTTATTTATTTTCATGAATTCTAGTCCTACTGATGTTCTGTTCAAAAATTACTTTCTTCTTCTAATGAGTTGAAGACTATTTTCTACTTTCTCTTCTATCAGATTAAACATATCTGACTTTATGTTGCGGTCTTTGGTCCATTTAAAGTTGAATTTTGTGCAAGGTGAAAAGTTTGGATCTATTTGCATTCTTTTATATGCAGCAGTTCTGGGGATGAGATAGGAGGATTGAATTTGGAAGAGAGGAGGGAGAGTGAAGTACTGAAGACCTGCTTCTCTAGCTGGTGTGGCAGGAGATTTCCAAGGGAATGCCTGTAAGAGTTCCCAACTGAGACAAAGGGATGGTGTGGTAATGGAGGCTTTTGAAGTTCTGTGTGATCTACTGAACATGGAAGCTTCCAGTAGATTCCTTTTTTTGGGGGGGGGGGGGAGAAACATGAGTAACAACTAGAAGCATAGAGTCATCATTGGAACAAGCCACTTTCTTGCTTAGACAGGCATTAAGTGTTTTTTCCTAACAACACTGAAAAATCAATGATCATTTTGCTCTAGTATTCATATGCTGTTTGGAGAGTAGATGTATTTTAATTTTCTACCAGCCAATTAAGAACTAATTATACCATTTCCCATCAACTTCTATGGTAGTAATGCTTCAAACATTTTAAAAGCAAATTGAAGTCAGTTGTTTAACATCTATCAATTTGTTACATTCTGAAATATAAAAAAAAAATCATTTTCAATATCCTGATTGAAAATTAATTTTAAAAGAATAGGTTTTTTTGTACTAATAGGATTTTTATAAGTATGTATATAAGTATTATCCATTATATAATCACCCAATTGGAGCTGAAGGAAATGGCTTCATTAGTTGTTCTAATTCTTGCTTTTAATGCTGAGTCATGGGAACTCAACCACTTTGCAGAGTGAAACTGAACTTTAATAGCTGATGTTCAGTTTGTTGCTTAGTTATGGCATAAAGCAAATATCTCTGAGTCATAAGTGAGAACAATGTTAGAAATGAAATCATTCACTATTAACTCAATAGCAGCACAAGGACTTTTCAGGGAAAAAAATCTTGAAGTTTTACTTTAAATGTCAGTACTTCTAAAGAATTTGTTTCTTTAACAATTCTCTGAATCTTAGGGCTAAAATAGCAAGATCTTGGAGAATAGTACTTGACATTATGAACAATCCTTTGAGTAGCATTATTTTACTAAATATTATTTTAAGGAGAAATAAAAAATGTCATTTAGAAGACATGTGATTCTAATTAAATAATTTATGGATACTTTTTTAAAAATTTTCTGTTTTCAATTAACATTTCAAACATCTAGATTTAATGGAACAGAATTGACACTATACCTTCATATAAACATAAAATGCTACCATGAAGTCCAGTTGGCTAAGTGTGGTGATAAAGCTTATCTGAGGATCAGAGGAAAAAGCCAGCGACTGTATTAATCACAGAAGGCAGGCAATGGTAGCACATGCTTTTAATTCTAGCATTCGGGAGGCAGAGATCTGTCTAGATGGATCTCTGTGAGTTCAAGGCCACACTGGGGAAGAGAGCCAGGCATAGTGACACAAGTCTTTACTCCCAGCATTAACCATAATGGTCTGGAGGTCTGTACAGACAGACAGGAAGTGACAGAGTTTGGCAGAAAGAGGGAGTGATATAGCTTGGTGGAGAGAGGAAGTGAGATTGCAGGGCAGAAGGGCATACAGGCTCGTGTATACAGGAAGTATGTCTCTTTGGAGACTGAGGTGTCAGTAAGGTGAAGTTTCTGTGGCTTATCCTGTTCCTCTGATCTCTCAGTTTTAACCCCAATATCTGGCTCCGGGTTTTTTATTAATAAGACCGTTTAGTAATTCGTCATACAGCTAAGCCCACGACACAAATCATTATTGATTTACTTACTTAAGCACAAGTAAAAGTATCCAGTGCATTTGTACTTGTTGCTCATTTTTCTGTGCTGCACGACCAGAGTGTGTAACCATGAACATACCAGCATATTGCTTTATAAGCTATATCAGCTTTACCAAGCGTAATTAATGATGCTACATATTTTTCAGAGAATTGTTTATATGTATCTAGACTGCATTGATAGACAAAGACTTTCATACAAAATCTATGTCTTTGCTCCACTTATCTTGGTAGAAGATATATATTCACACAACTATAGCAAACATACTTATAAAATTAGTATATTACTGGCTCCAAATATGCTGGCTGTCATCGCCTTCATCGTTATTAGCCTTTCAAGTGTCTTTTCTACCGTATCAACTATTTCTTTGTCAATATTTGAATTTGTATGGAGAGTGAAATCAAGTCCTTATGCAGCTGGTCACGAGCTCACACTGAAATATTTACTGTCTTGGCCTTGTTTTCAACAATTTCACCCATTCTTCTGGTGGTAAAACTTACATTCTGCTTCCAAATGTTGTAGAAAGTAAAGACTTTCATACTTATACCTGAAAACATGTACAGCTAAATTTTTACATTGACTATTAAAATATATGACAGCTTTAATCTGGATTTGATCTATGTGCTCTAAATTCATATATGGATTTATTAACGCCATGTATATTCTCTGATGTCTGTATAATTATACAAACTTTATTTTTCAAACAGGTCACATTTTTCCTAGGCTGTGACTTCAGAGTTCCCAGCATCCCAGTTTTGAATACACGTTAATTACATAGTAAATTGTAAGGTTATTTTAATGTCACTTCATCCTATACCATCCTCTGCAGGTTTAGATAACATTCTGGTCTGTGATATCTATTCAAATCCTGGCTTCTCTATACTCACCTTTAAATATTTCTAAATGTCCCTGTCGAATTTAGTTTCAGTATAGTTAGATGAATTTCTAATAGAGTTAGATTTTTAAATCTAAGTAAGCTCCAATGATGCTTCTAAAAGCATAGTTTAAGAACCAACAAAACAAAGCAAAAAATCACAGTACCTAATGTTTCCTAAAACACAAAAAATATTTACTGAAACATACAAAAATCTAGCCTATGGGTCCTGCCTACCTCATCAACTTTATTACCCACCAAAGAGAAGATAACTCTGTTCATCCACTCTTCTCTCCCTTTATGTAGTCGAATTTCTTGTATTCCCTTTCCAGTTTATTTGTATTTACAATGCTATGTTCCTGAAACATATAGCAGTTGTTGCTTTGTTGTTGTTGTTAGTTTGTTTGCTTGCTTACCAGCAAACACTGAGTGTTTAGGAATACATTTGTATTATTTTTGTTCTCTTTCCTCTATCTTTCTCGTGTTCTCAAATACATAGAAAAGTTGTTAATACAAAAATTTATATTTTGCTCGTTTGGTTATGAAATAATACCGTTATTTCATATTTGAGTAGATTTATGATAAAAAATTTTTGTCAGTGCTAAATATCTTCTTATAGTATTTTCTTTCATACTATAAAATAATCTCTTGTTTGAAACCCTTATACATACTCTCCAGTTACAGAACTTCTATTGTTACTGAAAGTAAAGGATTAAATAATCCCAAACTGAAATAGTAATAATAAATAAATTAATAATGATAATGATAATGATAATAATGTCAGAAGACCAAAAAGATACTCAGCAATTATGATAGCTTACTGTTTTGTCAAGGACCTGGATTAGGTTCCCAGCTCCCACATCAAATGCTCAGCATGCCTATACCTATACTCCAGGATCTCTAACACTCTGACTTCCATTGGTACCTGCACAAACTTAGTACACATAAACTGAACAGTCAGACAGACATATAAACACACACAAATAAAAATATATATTAATACTAAAAACAACCAAATCACTTCAGATTAATTTGTTGGGTACTATAAACAGGAATGAATGCTCCCAGATGTTCATCTAAGGGTGGGTTATGAGGGTAGCACTATGGTGAATTAGTACAGCTTTAATAGAAGATACATATGTTTTTGTGGCATACATTCAAAGGAGTTTGAAGAATCACAGCTTCTCATTTGCTTCTTGGCCAGGAGCTGAAAGGTTTTGTTTTGGCATAAACACAGGCATCCTGATAATCATAGTGTGATACATTGCTAACATGTTTGTAGTAATGTTGTTGTGGAAAAAAATTAACTATATAGTCAGTCATTTAAGATTATAGCATATATAACAATATGTTGTTGATCACAACACTTTACACTAGGTATGACATGCAATGTTATTGGTTCATACATGTAGTGGATTATAACTCTATCTTTATATTCAAGTCTGCTCTTACTTACGGGACTTCTGTCGGAAGACAGATTGTTTTACACACACACACACACACACACACACACACACACACAACCCACCCACATACATGCTCCCATATACATATATTAGTACAAATAGCTGGAATGTAGTGTTTTTTCAAGTGACTTTGTATGTAGTCTACTTTCTATATCCATCTAACAGTTATTGGACATGTAAGTTGTTTCATTGTTGATTTTTGTTTCAGCAATGAACTACTCATAATGAACCATACTTTAGGAAGAAGATTCTCAATAACTTTTTCTTGTTCTTCTATTATCTGTTATTTTCCTCTGCTCTACTCTTTTGGTTTCTTTAAATTTTGTCTCTGTGTCATTAACTGAATATGATATTGAGAGCATTTAAATGATTACTCATTACTCATTGCATATTATGGGAATTAATGGTGCATCTCTAAGTGTCGATATGTAGTGAACTGATTTTTTTTGAAACTCTGTCATTTCAGTATTGAAGAAATTTATCTGTCAGAATGAAGTTGAATGTAGATGTAGATCAAACACTCTTTTTAGAAAAAGATCCTAGTATGGATTTTCCTACATAGTGGCTGAGTAAGTATGGGTGTTTGGTGCTTTTAGGAGCAAGTTAAAGCCTTCTCTTTAAACAATGTTGCAATATGCTAGATGAAACCCTCTTTGACCTCACACAATGAGAAGGCAGAAGCCCGGAACTTCTCCCTGGAATATAATAAAAATGTAATAGAAAGTCATACCATGCCCAGTTTGATTCTAAGACATCTTCATAAATTGTTGTTACAGCAAAATGTAGGCTGTGTTAAGTGACTCATGATTGTGCTTTGTAGACTGTATGGTTTCTGTATTTATGATTAGTCTTTGAATGAAATCACAGAAAGCTCATAGAATACCCTTTCCCTCTCTGACTGGATCTTGGCACTTGGCCTGGTGTTTGGCTGTGGATCTCTGCATCTGCTTCCATCAGTTACTGGAAGAAGGCTCTATGATGACAGTCAGGGTATTCACCAATTACAAACAAGGGGCATCAAGATAATGATGAGGAAACCTACAGAGACAATCAAACCAAACTAGTGGGAACTCATAAAATTTAGACTAACACCTGTGGAGCCTTCACGGGACTGGACTGGGCCCTCTGCATAAGCCAGACTATTGTGTAGCTTGGTCTGCTTAAGGGACCTCCTGGCAGTAGGATCAGTATCTATCCCTGGTGTGTGAGATGGTTTTTAGAGCCCATTATCTATGGTGGGACACCTTGCACAGCCTTGATGCAGGGGAAAAGGCTTGGACCCGCCTCAACTGAATGTACCAGGCTTTGCTGACTCCCCATGGGAGGCCTTACCTTTTCTTTGAAGGGAACGGGAGGATGGTTGCGGGGGAGGCTGCATGAGGGAGCAGGAGGAAGAGAGGGGGATATGTGGTTGTTATGCAAAATGAATAAAAAATTTCTTAATAAAGAAAAAAAGATTAAAAAAAAAGAAATCACAGAAAACATGAAAGTGAATAAGTGTTTACTGAAATTCAAGTTTCACTCTAAGGTATACGTTGAATGGATTTTGACTCTCTTTAATGATTCCAAGACAAATTGTTAGGAGACAAAGTATAATTTCAAATTTGCTAAATAAGTAATTTTCTTTTTCTTTTTCTCTATCTCTGTCTCTCTCAACACTATTCACTATTGTTGTTCTTCTCTGCTTTAGACATGCAGACTTGCCATGGTGAACCTGTATTTGATGTTTGTATTTATTTTTCAGAAATTAGTTTGTTGTATGATGGTAAAACAAACAGCTAAAACACAATCACATAAAATAACATAACTATCACTAATGAAAAAAGTGATGTTTTCTGGATTTTGTTTAAACCATGATTATACTTATATAATTGGATAATTTTTCTTTTGATTCAGAAAGGTCAAAGGAAAAATGCAACATAACAATAACAAATATTAAACAGAACTTTTATAGATGAACTTAGAATATTAGATCATTTACCATTCTCTATAATTCTACTTAATGGAGTCTCTTAAGTGTCTTAGCCTTCCTATTTTGTATATAATTAGTTACATATATATCTTAAGCATTATTTATGAGAATTCCATTAAATAATGACAATACTACAGAATGGAGTTTATACTAATTAACTCTTCATAATTGCTGTGAAATAATCTTTTGTATACTGTGAAAATGTGCCACTCTGATTTGTTTAATAAAAGCTGAATGGTCAATAGCTAGGCAGGATTTCTGGGAAGACCTAGAGAGGACACTGGGAAGAAGTTGGAGATGCTTAGGAGATACAGAGCAAGCAGGATGGGCAGTACAGAGATGAGGTAATAAAGCCATGAGACAAAGTTAAGTAATAGTAATGAGTTAATTTAAGTTACAGGAGCTAATTAGAATCAAGTCTAAGCTAAAGCCAACCATTCCAAATTAACGTAAGTCTCTGTGTCATTTTTTTGTGAGCTGGCAAACCAAAGAAAAGCCAGAATACACATAATTGACCTTAATTTTATATTTTAAACCAAAATATTATTTAGTGGTTCCCTTCTGGTACTTTTAGAATATAGTGATATTCAATTAAAGTATGAATTCTTGTGTAAGCAATTTTTTTTCATATTTTAACATATATTTAGTTTACACTCAGAGAACCAAAGGGTAAATGAGCCCCGTCTTCTATGTACTCACCCCTTTGGGGTATTTCAGATTCTACCCTTGTTTACTTCATGTTTATTAGACATTGCGGGTTTTGATTCAGCTCAACTTGTGACAGAAGCAAAGCCCAGCATAAGGGGACAGATGGACAAGTCTGGGTAAAGCTGATCCCCCTATGGTTCAATTAGCTTACCATGTTTGTCCTTCTGGGTTTGTGTTACCTCACTCAGGATGATATTTTCTTGTTCCATCCATTTGCCTGCAAATTTCATGCTATCATTGTTTTTCTCTGCTGAGTAGTACTCCATTGTGTATATGTACCACATTTTCTTAATCCATTCTTCAGTTGACGAGCATTTAGGTTGTTTCCAGGTACTGGCTATTACGAATAGTGCTGCTATGAACATAGTTGAGCATGTATCTTTGTGGTATGATTGAGCATTCCTTGGGTATATGCCCAAGAGTGGTATGGCTGGGTCTTGAAGTAGATCGATTCCCAATTTCTGAGAAACCGCCATATTGATTTCCAAAGTGGTTGTACAAGTTTGCATTCCCATCAACAGTGGAGGAGTATTCCCTTTGTTCTGCATCCTCTCCAACATAGACTGTCATTAGTGTTTTTGATCATAGCCATTCTGACAGGTGTGAGGTGGTATCTCAGAGTCATTTTGATTTGCATTTCTCTGATGATTAACCATGTTGAGCATTTATTTAAATGTCTTTCAGCCATTTGAGATTCTTCTTTTGGGAATTCTCTGTTTAGCTCTTTAGCTCATTTTTTTAAATTGGATTGTTCAGTATTTTGAAGTCTAGTTTCTTGAGTTCTTTATATACTTTGGAGATCAGTCTTCTGTCAGATTAATCCATGCAGATATGAACACCTGATTTTTGACAAAGAAGCCAAAACTATAAATGGAAAAAGGAAAGTATCTTCAATGAATGGTGCTGGCATAACTGGATGTCAATATGTAAAAGACTACAAATAGATCCATATCTGTTACCTCAAGTCCAAGTGGATCAAAGACCTCAACATAAATCCAGTTACACTAAACTTAATAGAAGAGAAAGTAGGAAGTACTCTTGAACGCATTGGCACAGGAGATCAGTTCCTAAGTATAACATCAGCAGCACAGACACTGAGAACAACAACTAATAAATGAGACCTCTTGAAACTAAGAAGCTTTTGTAGGGTAAGACACAGTCAATAAGACAAAAGACAGCCAACAGAATGGGAAAAGACCTTCACCAACCCCACATCTGACAGTGTAAGCAATTTTTAAAATTTATTCTTTATCTTCTTTTAACTTATTTATAGCAATGAAATTTATGCTGTCTGACATTTCAAATATATGAATATGTACTAATGAATATATAAATTTATATTATTACCATGTATGCAAATCTATACAGGATGAGTATCCCATAAATAGTTGAAAACTGACAAAAAAAAATTAAAGAAATTAGCCCAGAAAGACCTTCAATTGAAGGAGAGCACCAGTCACTGATATAGGATTCTCCAGCTTTTCCTTATGGAGCTCTGTGTTCATCACTTTAATCATTCCTCTGTAATTCCAGGAATAACTTGTTTCATCCACAAACATCTTTGTGAGATAGAAGTTAGTCTACTGCCAAACTAAAGATCAGTCTGCAAGACACACAATACCCGAATCTCAAATGACAGTACTTTTCAATGATAGAGCGTGCACTTCCTAGAACAGAAGAGGTCACCTCACGAGAACTGCTCTGATATCCTCATCTGTGAAGAGTAATCAGACCTAACTCAACACTACCCTGTAGAGCCAGAATTGGGGCTAAGCTGGTGATCCTAAAGTTCACATCCTGAGTAGGACTTCTTCATAAGGCATACCTATTGACCCTTGAAGTAATTTTTTTTCTCTGTTTAAGATAAATCTTGTGTCCATCATCCAATGATGGAATTAGGGACAAATGGGACCTTTGGTTTGTTTTTCTTACCAGTACAGCCACATAATATAAATCTTTCTTTCTCCTTTTCATCATCATTTGTTTCATCAATAGTCATGATGGGATGTGTGGCTGATCTCAGCATGGCAGGCCCAGTGGAGCAAGGGCTTTTGACCTAGAATTCTGCTAAGATCTTAGTGAGTAACACTGGAAGAAAAGATACCATTCTTGGGCCTCAGCCACTAAGCAAATTGACCCCAGATGAAAAGGGAGGATCTGATGTCCCCCCTCAAGGGCTTGAATCACTTTAACTGCAGGACTTTTCCTGATCTTTGTACTTCTGTTGGCATTAGCTGCTTTCTGCCACTATTGGTTGAGGCAGAGAAAGCAATGTTTGAATTTTAAGGCATTTAGAGTAACATGCCTGCCAAGTCCTTTTCCCAACAGAGCATATTAGACTTTTCACCTTTGTATTGGTATATAGTAGGAGGCACAGAGGTCCTTGTCCTCATAGATAGCACACAGGGTCACAGGGTTACTGCTTCAAGGGAAGAAGGGCTTGCTGTCTACCCAGAATGCTGTGAGCAGACATTTGGACATGTGTTCTAGCCAGATAATATTTGCATTGTAGGCATGTGTGGAGACCACACCGCATCCTCCCCAAGACCCTTATCATAAGCTTCTTTTTCTCAGTCAAGATATAGAACCTATCATTTTGGAAGGTGTCACATGTGCCTTACAAAGAGCTTTGATGTAGTCATGTACAACTTTTATTTAGCTTACTCTGTTCTTCAAAGAGAGTTATGTATGCTTTATTGTGCAGTTAGGAATGAGTTTATTATCACCAGGAAAGTTTTCACTAAATTGTGCTGTACTTAAATATGCCATAAATAGACTACTCAAGGTCAGATTCCCAAAATTTGAAACAACTCCAGCTAATTAGTCGTGTTGAAAGGAACTTCCTTCCTGCCTCCCATGGATTGTCCCTCTTCTGACCTTGGAGGTTGAAGAGACCCCGGAGTATATGAACTCTTAGAGTGTTTCTAGACTTTTACCGGTGTGGTTCCATATTCACATTTGTTGTTTATAAACAACTTTGAAATTCCTGGGATGGTTTTCTTGTCCCTTTGTTGTTTGAGCTTTTAAAAACACTTATCAGTGACTTGAGTTTATTTTTATAAGGAAACTTGAATTTTTTCTATCATCAGCTTCATATTACTTATTTGGTTGAAGTAAATATGGTCATGGAAAATACTATAGGGCCAAATATTAAGAATACATGCAAGGTACATTAAGGAGGGAATAAGATCTTTATTGTATTTATGTAATTGTGAAAAATCCTAGATATTTACAGCTAGGAGGCATACTATATAAAGTTCTTGAGGACAGTAACTGCAAATTAGGCCAAATAAAGATGTTGTATTCTTATAATATCATAGGAATAAATATACTGCAGATGAAAAGGAAAATGGTACTTTAATGAGTTGTATTTCTATACTATTTTACAGTTGGAATTAATTTGTGGAAGCCCAGGAGGATAGTCTAGGGAGGTTGTCCTGTTGGTATTGTGCTTGCCTACAATATACAAAGCCATGTGCTTGAGCCTCATTACTGCATGAATCAGACATGGTAGGGCACAACTATAATCCTAACACTAATAAGTATATACAGAAGTGTCAGTAGTTCAAGACCACCTTCAGCTGCATAACAAGATAGTGACTTTGAAGCCAGTCAAGGCTATATAAGATCCTGCCTCAAGTAAAACAAAACTAAGATTTTTTCTTTTAATTATTTTAAAATAAATATTCTTTTCTTATCCGATATATACTGATTACAGTCTCATCTCCCTCTCCTCTCATTTACCTTGCACATTCCCTCCCATACAAATCCACCCACCTTCTGTCCCTTATTAGAAAACAATAGATTTTTATTAGATAACAACAAAGCATAATGAAATAAAATATGCTAAGATAAAATAAAAAAAACCATCACTCAGAGTTGGACAAAGCAAGCCAACAGAATGAAGAGAGCCCTGGTAGAGGGCACAAGATTCATAGACCCACTATTCACATACTCAAGATTTCCATAAAAATACTAAGCTGAAAGCTGAGATATATGCAGAGTACTGCTTGCAGAACTGTGCAGACCACGTGCTTGCTGCTTAACATATATGAGCTCACATGAGCTTTGCTCAGTTGATTTAGAGGAGCTTATTGCCTTGGTGTTATCCATCCCTCTGGCTCTTAACCTCTTCCTGACTTTTTCTACAGGGTTACCTGATCTCTGAAGGGAGGGATTTCATGGATACATCCCACTTAGAGATGTGTGTTCCATGTCTCTCTCTCTCTCTCTCTCTCTCTCTCTCTCTCTCTCTCTCTCTCTCTCTCTGTATAATGTCTGACTGTGGGTCTCTATATTTTTCTTATCTGCTACAGAAAGAAACTTCTTTGATGATGGCTGAACAAGGTACTGATCTGTGAGTAGAGCAGAAATCAATAGGAGACATTTTATCATTACTTTTTTTTTTCAGACCAGTTGTATTTGGTTTTACCCTAGGTCTCTGGGGTGTCTAGTATCTGGTTCTTGGTCACCCAGGCTGTGTCAGGTATGGGTTCTATTTTGTGGAGCAGGTCTTATGTAAAATCAGACATTAATTGGTTACTATCTCAAGCCTTGTGTCACCATTGTCATAGCATATTTTACAGCCCTGCCAGCAAAGTTAAGTTCATTTCTGTATACATATATATATATATATATATATATATATATATATATATATAGTTCTTCTTTTAAAGTTTGGAACAAGATCATAGTAAACAGATCATGGACATCTAAGTAATTGCTTTTGGAATATAATTATGGTATTGAAGGGGTGAACATAAATTTGGTAACTACTTTATACCCAAAAGTTACCCTCCATGGAGGTCAACTGGGTCATCTTCCATTCAATGAAGTGGTGGGAGAATTAGGAGATATACCCCCTCCTTGATATGCTGGTGGCGAGTTCTAAATGGTCTGTCCCTCTAAGACTCCTCAGGACACTCATTCAGTCATAATTTACATCCAAGTGGGACAAAGCTTACCCTGGAGATGGTTCTTAGCAGAAGGGTTAAATCCACAAGGCAAACTGAGGGGAAACCATTGCATTCACATCCTCTTTTCTACTTCTGACTTGTTAAATTAAAGAGGCTCTAACCATTTTTGTTTTGAAGAGTCTAAAGGATCACAGGGCTCCTTACCAGCATTTGTTTTACTTCCACTCCTTTTTCAGCTGAATGCCAAACTTCACTATATATAACGTTGACTTTATATGAGCAGTGATGAGGAGGAATCTCAGATCCTTCAGCGGTCCAAACTCTAACACACTCTAGACCCAAGTGACTCATCAACAAGGAGACTAAATAGGACCCCAAACTCTTGACAATAGACTGATTTTCCTTTAATTATATCCTAGCTAAGCTCCAAAAGGGAGTTCCTAAGCCAAGAAGCGAAACAGGTACTAGTTTCAAAAGCAAACAATTAGGACACTTTTGCCTGCTTAGAAATTTACATACCAGACTTACAGACAATATGCTGACATTGAGGCAAAACTCATTGAAAATGTGTGGATGGTCAATACCACCTTTAATAGAAAGCTTGCCTTAGATATTAGGTGAAAATAATGTAGAATTATGGTTGTTTGTGACTATGGGTCCTCAGTTGGTGAACATAGTCTGTAAGATCTGTGGTGACTGAGGAAATTAAACAGGCTGAGCAAGCCTCCAATGTTATTCAAAACACCCAGGGCTAGAAATCTGGAACCAAAGTCACAACCCAAAATGAGAAGAAGGACCTTAGGGAAGAATCAGTGTGCATTCCATAATGAGAATAGGCATTGGATGAGACATCACCCCAAAACTCTCAAATAAAATGATCTGGCTTGAAAAACAGCCAAAGTACCAGATGGCAGGAGTTAATGATGTTTGTACAGAGGGCCAAGAATGCCTAAGGGCTTCCATGACCCTTTCAGCTCTAATGATGATTTCTTCTATGGGAATCCTGGGTAAAACTGACAATGGGGAATAATACCAAAAGCTTACTTGTCGACAGAGGTCCTAAGTATTTAGGTTCAATGATTACTTCTACAAAAAGAACTAATCAGACTTTTCCTGTTACTAGAGTATCATGAAAGCCTCAAGAGTTGGCTTTACTACAGCTGCTAGTATTGCCACAAACTCTGAGCTTTTAGTAATTTCCAGAATGTCTAGTTCAAATGCTAAGGAGGCATGCTATGTCCACTCAATGGCCAAGTTCTTCTCTTCTAAGGGAAAAAGAATATTCAAACAAAGGTACCACCTGAGCAGACTCTGTACCTCCATATGATGTTAATTGTGGAGAAGCAAGCAGAGGATGAATTAGCATCTCCCATAAGGAAAGAAATCATTAACCCAGCAGTATGCACTGATGGGAATCCAGGCAGAACCAACAACTACATGCCTGTGAAGATCCTTTAATACTTGCAACCACAGAACACTTAGAGGAACACTCATTATTATGAAACACTCTCAAGGAATTCCAATTAACTCACCTTATAATAGTCCTATTCCTCTTAGCATCTGATTAATGTAATTTTGTTTCAGGCATAAACCATAAAATATATTGTATAGTATAACCAGACCACAATCCCTAATCCCTCTACCCTTTTAAAGGTTTTATCCTTTTAAAGGCTTTATCATTAGTGGAAAAAAATTGGTGCAAGTCCCTATACCTAAAGGATAAAATTATTAAAATATAGCTTAGGCACAATTACTTTTGCCCTCAAATGGAAATAACATGAATAAAAAAATTAACTTTTTTTTTTTTTTTTTTAGTAATCATGGATAGTATTTGTTGTCAATTTGATGAGATTTGGAATCACTTAGAGACAAACTTGTGGACATATCTATGAGGGAGTTTGAAGATTAGGCTAACTCAGTGAGAAGGCCCTTGTTAAATGTGCGTAGCTGAGATGATGGATTAAGAAAAGAGAGTGTGATCTAAGTGAGAAACAGATTCCTGACTGTGGGTGCAATGTGACTGTTTGCCTCAAGGTCTGCCACTGTAACTTCTCCTCCAAGAATGACTGTACCCAATAATTATGAGACAGGTAAACTCTTTTCTCACTTCAGTTGTTTTTGTCAGAGCAATAAAATAAATAATAATACAGAAACTGGGTATAAAAGATGTGAAATAATGTGAAGTTTGGAAAGGATAGAGTAATGAGAAATTTAAGAGTTTTGTTTAGATGGATAGGTTGATGCTAAGAAAGAATCCTCTCCCCCTCTCCATATGTTAAACTAGCAAGTTTACAGAAAAGCATTGGACAACTGTAAGGGTGCTCAGAATCCAAGTGCCTACCCATCAAGATACCCTCTGATGGAGATGCAAATTTACTGGAAGGAAAACCTAAACTGAGAATATTGTTGAGTACTCTGACTGCAAACAACCACTTGAGGAAACAATTCCCCCAGGGTTGGTACAGGCAGGCAGTTTCAGTTGTGGTCAAAGGGAGCCAGACTACATATCATGCATGCTGAAGAAATCGACAGCATCATCTATGTGACAACGGTTTTGAAGATATGAAAGCTACCAAAGTAGGAGTATCGTGGAGGCTTTATCCACAGTTCATGGTTGAGGTTGAACAATCTAAGTCATCATCAGAGTCCATTCAAGGTGGCCTTAAAAGGCCATTGTGTGAATCTTAAATTCAAATTGCCATAGAGATCTCAAGATTATGATAAAAATTTTATCATATTTCTGATGATATGCTTATTCAATCTTATAACACTTCCTGGGCCTCAGGAGAGACTCTATACTGAGATCTGTGTGTGTATGTGTGTGTGTGTGTGTGTGTGTGTGTGTGTGTGTGTGTACATTTATATGTAAACTGCTGAACTCATTTAATATTGCTCATATGTATTTGCACTGACCTATTGAGACTGGAAAAGCTGTTAGGGGGTACAACCTTAAGGAATACAGACCCTTCATCTCTCAGAAACCCTTAATTGCCTGTAACTCTTAATCTATGTGTGTAGCATTATGAGAATTCTACCATTCATTTTCATCTGCAAATTGGTATTCTTAATTTTCATGTCTTGTTTGGCTGACCATATTGTTGTTATTCCTTTGTGCAGCTTCCCTGTCATAATTTGAAGACAGATGTCCTATTCTCACTCTTAATAATTTTTCTACACCCTCTTTTGTGATGTTCCTTGAGTTGTGCTGTAGATTTATAAATTTGGGCTGGACACAGCACAGTCAGTTGTTCTCTGTAGTTTGACCAGTTTTGGCTTTCTATAATGGTCATTTTTTTCTGATGTAAAAAGAAGCTTCCTTGATGAGGAGTGAGAACTATACCTACTTGTGAGTAAAGGATAAGTATTTAGAATGAAGCTAGAAATTATAGCAATGT
The DNA here is from genome assembly GCA_902168425.1 of Peromyscus attwateri. Classification (NCBI taxonomy): domain Eukaryota; kingdom Metazoa; phylum Chordata; class Mammalia; order Rodentia; family Cricetidae; genus Peromyscus; species Peromyscus attwateri. The sequence goes on along the minus strand of CABHPP010148185.1, from coordinate 22,927 downwards.
AGGGAAGTTACCTTAGTAGGTTTCTTTTCAAGGGTTAATAGCCTACAAGTATAAGAGGTTATAGCTAGAGATCATAAGGAATATGTAGTGGTATTTGCTTCATCCACGACCTTGGGCTATATAGCCCAAAGGAGGTGGTGCTTCCTGCCATTGTATGTGTCCTTTTAAAAGGAGTTGGAAAAGGGTCACATCCTCCTTCTCCCTGCTCCTGCCTATGAGGTAGATTCCCTCCTGGTCAGATCAGAGGATGACTTTTGCTGTCTACTCCGTTCTGTTTTCATGAGTGTATTTCCTCCATTTATATTGTTACCCATTTGATAGATTCACATGGATGGATCATAATAGGGATATGCTTGGTTGTTATAGTCAACTGTTAATTTTGAATATTAATTATCAGTGTGACAGGTTATATAATCACGTAGAGAAAAAACAAACTCTATGGTATAGATGTGGGAATTTTAGGATTCAGTCCAAGCCATTTCTTTTTTCCTTAGCTTGAGACCCTTGGAGAGATTTAAATCCATTTGGGCCTATTGTCTCAATAATCTTATAGCCAAAAGGTTGTATAGATGTGGCTCTGCTTCAAATATCTTCTCTCCTGCACAGCCAGGACACAGATTATTCTGATTAGAAAGTGAACATTAAGTAACACAAAAAATGGAAGACTCCAGACTTCACAGTCGACTTCACAGTCAACCTCCAAAGCTTCACTGTGTATAATATACCTGCTGAACAGTAAACCTAAGCCACAGTGTTAAAGGGGTTGTCATACTTTAAGCCCTTTAACATATTATCCCATTTTGAAACTGACATTCTAGGCAATTCCATACCTGATAACAAAAGGAAAGTAATACTTATTGTTATATTTAATCAAATAATAATAAGTAAATGTTTTATTTCTTCAGTTCCTTTTTAATCATTTAATTAATTATTTTCCCAAATAGATCATAATTTCCCCCCTCTCCCTCTTCTCTTCCCAGTCTCTTTCCCTATCCAACCCACATCCACTTCCTCTCCCTTCCCTTCAGAAAAGAGTAGACCTTCCATGTATATCAGGCAGCTATCAGACATCAAGTTGCAGCAAAATTGGGCACTTCCTCTCTTATTAAGTCTGGAGGAGGTAACCCAGCAGGAAGAAAGGGTCCCAAGAGCTGGTAACAGTGTCAATGCAGCCTCTGCTCCCACTGCCAGGAGTCCCACAAGAAGACCAAGCTACATGAATGTAACACATGTGCAGAGGACCCAGGTCAGTCTCATGCAAGTTCTCTGGTTGATGGTTCAGTCTCCATGAGCCTCCATGAGCTAAGGACTATTCACTCTCTGTGTTTTCCAGTGTTGTCCTTGGCCCCTCTGCCTCCCTTAATCCTTCCTCTCACTCTTCCACAGGATTTCCTGAAGTCTGCCTTGTGTTTGGCTATGGGTCTCTGCATCTATTTCTATCAGTTGCTGATTGAAGCTTCTCTGATGACAACTAGGCTACGCAATGATCTATGAATATAGAAGAATATCTTTAGGAATCATTTCATTCATTTTTTTTTCTCTTTTGCCAATCACGTTTGGTTCTATCCTAAGTCTCTTGACTGTCCAACCTCTGAGTCCTAGCCCTCCAGGCAGTGTCAGGGGTGGGCTAACTCTCATACTATGGATCTCAAGCTGGACCAGTCATTGATTGACAACTTCCATAATTTCTTGGCCCCTTTTGTTCCAACATAGCTTGTAGGCACGGTAAATTGTAGGTCTGTAAATGGATAAATCTCTCTGACCAGTCAGTTCCTAAATAACCAGTTAGAGACTTTATATTATTTACAAACTGTTTGGTCTATGGCTCAGGCTTACTATTAGCTAGCTCTGACATCTTAAATCAACCCATTTCTGTTAATCTATATATTGCCACGTGACTGTGGCATTACTGGTCTGCTGGCATTTTGTTCCTTGGCGGCTGGATGGAGTCTGCCCTGACTCTGCCTTTCTTCTCCCCGTCTCTTTCTTTGGATTTCCCACCTGGCTTTAATTTGTCTTGCCATAGGCCAGATCAGCATCTTAATCAACCAATGGTAGCAGCACATATTCACAGCATACAGAAAGACCATTCCACAGCATAGGTCAGAGGTTAGGTGACTATGTTGGGGTCCAAATCTAACAAAGAAAGTATTGCCTGGTTACAGGAGATGGTCTAGAGAGAGTTTTGGTGTATTGTCTTGACTGGCCTGGAAACTGACTGTAGAATAGGCTAGCCTTAAACTTCCATTCATTATTCCTCTGCCTCAAAAGTTCTGGGATTATATATCTGCATGACTCAGTGCAGATGGACATTTCCTGTCCTGACTGTCTGGTCCCAAATAACTGACTCAGAGGCCAAATATGAACTGTAAATGCTCAGCCAATATCTCAGGCTTGTTACTAATTCTTACATTTAAATTAACCCATATTTCTATTTATGCTTTGCCATGTGCCTCATGGCTTTTTAACCTCATTTCCTATACATCCTGCTTGCTCTGTGGCTGGCTGGCATCTCTCCTGACTCCAACATTCTCCTTCTCATCATCCTTAGTTTGGTCACCCCGTCTATACTTCCTGCCTGGCTACTGGCCAATCAGCATTTTATTAAGCCAATTCAAGTGACAAATATTTACAGTATACAAGAGGATTATTCCTCAAAAACTAAGCCTGGATTATTAGTGAAATTTTATGCATATGGTTCAAAGACGTTGATTTTGGATTATGCCATAAAGTCAACAAGAAAAGTAAATAATATTGAAAGTATTTATTACTTTATATGAAAGTTTAAAGTTACCTTAGAGATATTGAATAAAGCCAAATATATCATTTTATCATACATTTTTATTACTATCAAATTTCAGAAGAAATTTTGGTGTGTACCAAGTGCATCACACAGAATACAATGCATTGGATTAAGTTGTTCTTTTTTTTTCTCTTTAAAATGGAACATTAAATATAAAATTACAAGTATTTTATATACCTCATGGATATTTAATTATGAAAGCTCAGTTTTTATAGTGCTGTGATAATTTTCTATTTTCTCAGTGTATTAATATATAAAGCAAAATGAAATTATTAAAAACCCAAAGAAAAACATAAGTGAAAAAATTCAATAAATTTTTATTAAATAGGTGCAATAAATTGGGCATATTACTTTTGAATGGTAAACTGACAAGTATGTGCTGCAGTGAGCTAAATTTAAAAATGACAAGTTACAGATTTATACTCACGCTGAAGTAACCAAAAATCATAAGACAAATAAATGAAATATACAGAAAAATTTAGCAAGTATTTAAAAAATTATTTTGTGATTTGTACTACTTGTATTGAAGCCAAAGCATCATGCACATTAGGCAACTGCTATATCATGAAGTTCTGTGTTCAAGCCCCATTATTTTTTGGTGAGGAAGGGACCCTCTACCTGGCTGATCCCATTTTTCATTCTTGGGTCTTTCAAGTAGTCTAAGACTTCAGTCTCATTATTAGCTTACTACTAGCCAGACCGCAACTTAGAGTCATTGAACTGACTGTCAAGACTTCTGATATTTCAATAGATAACTAAAAATTGATAAACAGACTCATTCACATATTGGTTTAACCTGAGAGAGAAAACTTACTGGTTATTCTCTACCCTTTGTACAATGTTTATTACAATTTTATAGAAAAGATAAAACAAAGCAGGATATATGTATATGTTAATTAATAAAATAAATTTAAAGAATCTAGTGAAATCTCTTCCTGAAAATTTCCTCTGGCCAGTGATGAAGGTCCCAGCCTTTCTGCCCTCAAACAATATTCCTAGGGAAATTTTATTCATTAGAGACAATTCCCTCAGTTTGAGAGCACAAGGAAGATACAAAGATATCTTCCTTTAGAATATGTTCTTCACCACCAGGTTCATAGTTATAGTTCTAAAGCATACATCACTATGCCAGGTTATCACATACTTTCAAATGAATTTCATATATTAGGGAAAAATTCTGTTGGAAAACTAATAACAAACATTATTATTATCTGCTAATAGTATAACATACAAATTAGAATGATCATTGGGGAAAAAACTGGTAAGAATATTTTATGTAGACATTTTAAGTGAATAAGATTAGGGTATTAAACTGTATTGCTTTTGATATGGCAACACTTAGGTGTGCAGAAATAATTGAACCTTTCTCTGATTGAGGAGCGCAGTGTCCTGGAATCTTAATGGCAACTAAAGCCCCTTCTAAGCCAGAAGGTTTTGGGTTTTTGTCTTATAATTCAAAGATTAAAATTCACAGAGGGCTGTTTTTAGAACTAAATATGTTATTGTAGCCATGAGTGGGTGTTTAACATGTAGAAAGAGACAGAGAGGAGGAGAGTGGGAGAGTTGGAAAGAGACGGGGGGGGGGTGGGGGGGGGGGGAGAGAGAGAGAGAGAGGGAGAGAGAGAGAGAGAGAGAGAGAGAGAGAGAGAGGGAGAGAGAGAGAGAGAGAACACTGTTTATGTGCTTATTGAATTACTCTGAAAGACATCAGACATCAGAGCGGAAGAGTCAAAGATAGAATTGCCTCACTGAAAGGGATCATGCTCTTTAAGAATGAGGGGAAGTTACTTATCCTTATCACTAAGAAACACTTGTTCTTCTCCTGATATTATTATGGATTTCTTAGAAGTTACTGTAGCAATATATTTAATGCCTTACATGTTTCTGTTGGGTAGATTGGCATCTTTAGATGTTAATTTTTATAATTCATTTATTTTCAGATAATATAAATGTATTTTTTGCATATGGCATCCGGAACCATTTTAATAGGTTGTAAAATACTGTATGGAAGTTCAGAACTATACTACCTTACTACAGTGTGGCAGGCACTGTCCTCTGATGTTCCATATAACGTGGAACATAAATCTTGACAGGCAACTTTAAGTTGCTTTTGATACAAAACTGGATGAAAGTATGGTGATATATTGTGCACCCCAATAAAACTTATCTGGGGATCAGAGGATCTCTGATCTCTGTTCAAGGCCACACTGGGAACAGAGCCAGGCATGGTGGCACATACCTTTAATCCCAACACTTGAGATCTCATGCCTTTGCTTGGGAGGCACACATGCCTTTAATCCCAGGAAGTAAGACGGCGGGATACAAACAAGTATGTAAGGCGTGAGGAAACAGGAACTCACTGTCTTTAGACTAAGGATTTCCTGGGTGTAAGCTAGTGGAAGCAGCAGTACTACTGAGACCTTCAGATGTGAGGACTCAGGCTTTCAGTCTGAGGATTCCTGGAAACAGGATCAGCTGAGAAGTTGGCGAGGTGAAATTGGCTGTGGCTTGTTCTGCTTCTCTGATCCTTCAGCTTTCACCCCAGTATCTGGCTCCAGGTTTTTTCTATTAATAAGACCATTTAGCAATTCAAAATTCATGAAAGGCTGGTATATTTGTGCTGCTTTTATTCTGTATCTGTCTGCTTTACTTTGGACCACTTGCTTCCCTCTGCAAGTCAACATGTTAATGATACAAAGATACTCCATCTGTCCTCTCTCAGCCACCCTCAAGGCTTAAGACACAAAGGCAAATCATTGTCCCAAACCTAGAGTAATAAAGAATTCTAAGAAAAACACAGCTTTATAGCTTTCACAATCCCCCCAAATGATATTTACCCATGGTTTTGAGACCACACCTAAAACAAAAGAAGCATCTTTAGGAAACACATTGTTTGGATGGGCGCTCCACCTCAACCCCTGACACCCTGGCACCCTGGAACCCTGGCATTCCTATACCCAAAGAGTCTGAAATTTTTGGATGGGAGCTCTACCTCAACCCCTGGCACCCGGGCACACTGGTATCCCTATACCCAAAGAGGCTGGAATGCTTGGGTGGGAGATCCACCTCACACAGCTCCTCCCCACACCTGCCCCTTCAGAAACCACCAAACATAGCTCCTCCTTCAGAGAGGCTCAGGGCGACGCCCATAGGGGATGTATAAGCAGCATCCCTGAAAACACACTAGTGGTTCTTCCTGTCTCATGTCCCCATCTCTTCTCTGTGGGGCCAAGGAATTGCTCGGGAGCACTTTACCCATTAAACCTGGGCTTTCCAGTTCAGCCTGATTCGGTTTGTTGCGATGGCAGAGAGGTCTTCAGGAGGCTTAAAACTTATCAGACATGTGCTATGTAGCATTTGAGACATCTTCAGTCCACTTTTTGGAACAGAGCTGAGACAATGATAGGTGGAAGCAAAATGCTTAGACTTAGTTGTGTTTGTGTGTGTGTGAAACTTGCTCTCTATTTAAGCTTAGACGTATCATTAGTAATCAAAAACTGGAATGATGTCATTGGGTCCTGTTACCTCTCTACTCAACCTGACCACAGTAGCTAGAGCTCCTTTTTTTTGGATTTTTACTACACATATCTGCTAATTTACTGTATCAATATGAGCTGCCAGTTATTGTGAGAGGACATGTCAGATCCAGAATTTTCCTTAAAAATTCTTTCTATAAAAGGATGATCAGAAAACGCTAAGGTAGAAATAATATTTTGAAGGGGGAAAGTCAAGTAATAAAAATAAAAACACAGAAGACAGGAGAGCTTATTACAAAAAGGGAATTTCAATTTTTATTCAGAAAAATGAAATTGTAGGTGAAAAATGAAGACCATGTAATTGGATTAGTTTTATCATTTCTATTTGTAGTTTTCAAGTTATCAACTTAGACAAATATATTTTAGCTTCCAATAGAACATTGGCTTGCCTGTTAGAATAGTGTGACTTGTCTGAATACATTATAATGTTTTAAATGTTTTTTTTAATGTAGGTCACAAGTCTGTGGCAATCAACCCTGTATGATAGGAGTAGATGTGTTCAATTTTAGAATGTGGACAGAATGCAGTACTCAAAAGAACTATGTAAATAATAAATGAGGGGAAATGGAATGAATGCATTTTTAATGGCACTGATGAAATAAATATTAATTTTAAAATTTAACTGTTATATTTCAGACCTGAGATTGTATGCTTCTCTAAATGTCTTACACAAAGTACATGGGGAGTGCTCCTGTGTCGGTTGACATAACATATTTGTGAGACATACATTTGTGATTCCAGTAATTTATATTCTTAAGAATCCCTAATATAGCATGATTACAAAATAATCACACTAATCATAGAAATGAGCTAGCTACTTCTTTTTAATTTCCTTAAATATCATTTTATTAATAAAAAGCATTATCTCCACAGTAGTGTTTCCCACAGCAATAAGAATCAAAATTGAGCCCTCTGAAGATTCACACTGTTGGCAGCAATGACTTTCTTTCTTCTATAATTAAAGTTTCTAATTAATGAAGCACACTGTCTCATGATCTGTGCTGTCACACCATCCTGCCATTCAGCACTTTGAGCTACATTTTCATGTCTTCTGAATTTCTACAAGTATATTTTTATTTTAAATATTGATATATAAGAATACCTGATAAAAATGATACTGTTAGAAAATTATAACCATTTCATTTGGCGTCACATGATTTTTCCTTTTGTATTAGTGATGACTGAGTCCAACACCTATATTCTATAAAGATTCTGTCTCTGATGTACATTTTAGTAACTTTTTAACAATAAAAATTCACTTTCTTGTTAATTTTGTTAATAAAAATAAAGTGTCTGGGTATTGGAGAGATGCTCAGTTCTGAAGAGAACTTGGTACTCTTCCAGAGAAGCAAGTTTGATTCCTAACGCTGAATTTATGAGGTTTACAACCCCCTATAACTCAATCTCCAAGAGATTTGTTATGCTCCTCTGGCCTCTAAAAGAATCTACATACATGTTGGTTATACTTACACACACACACACACACACACACACACACACACACACACACATTGATATAAATAACTATGAAATCTTTTTGTTTTCATTTTCTAAGGAATTTCATACACGGTTCTGCATTTCCATCATTTCCACCACTCCCTCTTCTTTGCAACCCCCTTGAATATCTCGTCTTCCCTACAACTTCTCAAGTATCTCTGACTTTTACATACACACACACACACACACACACACACACACACACAGACACACACACACAACTTTTACAAGCACCCTTAATTTTATTTACCACTCCTCATTTCCTCTCTCTTTTATTTTTCTCCCCCCATTCATTGCCACTAAGCCCCACCCTCTATTTCCCTATTTCTTCTAAGCAGCATGTCATTGGTTTTAGCACAAGCTTTATGTTGAGTAACAGCACAAGTTATCCAGTCATTGATTGGTCTACAGATATCTTGAAAAATGCTTCCCCTGATGCCAGGTTATCTATTAATATGTTTGGTAAAATATTTTTTGTTTGTTTGTTTGTTTTCCGAGACAGAGTTTCTCTGTGTAGTTTTGGTGCCTGTCCTGGATCTCGCTCTGTAGACCGGAGTGGCCTCGAACTCACAGAGATACTCTTGGCACCGCCTCCCGAGTGCTGGGATTAAAGGCATGCACCACCGCCACCCGGATGTTTGGTAAAATCTTATTTTGTACAATTTTAAATCAGTCACTAACCAGTGTGCTCAGGGGTTAAGAGACAAAAATGGAGTGAAATATTTAACAAAACAAAAAATGTTATCTTTATGTCTCTTGCATAGAATACACCAAAGAAGCAGACAATACGAGTGGTATATATTTTCATAAATATGCAATTTTATAATAAAGGAAACTGTCTTCATATTTTGTTCAATATGAGAGAGCTTTCATGAAAGGCGGTTAGTAAATACGTGAGGAATATAGAGACAAAAACAAATTTAAGAGCACGTGAATGAAATAATTGTCATCCAGTGCCAAATGATCAACCCGGAAACATACATAGAAGAAGCATTGTACGGACTCAAAGGAATATAATTAGGGATATATATGTATATACAAATACAAATATTCAAACAATAAAAATTGATAAAAAATAAAGGACCCTGAATTTGAAGAAGAGCCAGGTGGAGTATGTGGGATAGTTTGGAGGTGAAAAACAGAAGAGAGACATGCTGTAATTAAATTATGAACTCAAAAAATTCCTCCAAAATATAGATTTACATTAAAAATATAAAAAGACATGCACATTCTGGAGGTATAGACATATATTTCTAATTATTTTTTTAGAATACATGCATTTTTAATGCAATAATATAAAAGAAACTTGTGTATAAAGGTCCATACTCTACTTTTTTTCTTGTTTTACAGAAAACAGTTGTTTGAAAAATAAAAATTAAATTCATTTTGAATCTTCAAACTGCCTAATGAGGATGGAAAATTATCTTGGAATACATTTTTGAAATGATTGAGAATTAATCTAACCAAGTTGTGCATAGACAATTTACACATTTAATTTACAGGAAAGGTTAATTGTATTTCTCTGTTGTCAGCCCTGTTTGCATGCTGAATCCAGGGAGCCTAAACGATTCTTAAGTATGCAGCAAGAGAGTGGATTATCCCCTAAGGCTATTCTTAAGGCTTTTATGCTCAGTGAAGCAACAAAAGATGTTATATATCTGTATGGTAATTACTCTCAGCCCTACTGATGCTTAGGCCTGAAAGATCAAAAGACAAAAACTCAATAATAAATGCCTTTATGATTCTGACCTCTAAACAAAAAAAGTCAACAATAATGGCTTTACTCTTAAAATGATAAAAACCACTTGCAACGTGAACCAACTGTGATAATGTCTCAGCTCACCAACTGAAATATTGTCCTTTCCAATACAATTAAGATGATTTGAGTCTATTTTAATCAATACCATAGTTTCAAATAGGTGCTTGTTCCAAGGTATAAAACTTGCTCTGTTGCAGAGATTGGCCCTGAAGAACTGAAATGCTAATCCTTCAGCGTCTACCACCCAAGTAATGAGATCACGGGGTTGTGCTTCTGTGATCAGCTTTTCTTTATTTAGAAATAAGTAACACTTTGGAAAAATTGCATGCTTAAAAAAGAAAAAAAACTATATTATACACAAGCTGTCCAAATTTAGTTATTTTTCATATCATCTTATTGAAAATATTTTGGAGATGATTTTTTTCCTTGTGTTTTAATTTCCCATTTACATTCAGATTGTGGCATCCTATTGAAAAACATTGACCTATAGCTTTTAAAATGTATGGATCCAATGCAGGTATAAACAGCTTTAATTTCCAGTATCCAGAAATATAAACCTGCCTTCCTAAATCCCTGCATAATTTATATACTAAGAAATTATAGCTTCATGAGAGATGATTCCTAATGATATTCTGACATACACATAGATTAGTGCCTTGTCCAGTCATCATTAGAGAGGCTTCCTTTGGCAGCAGATGGGAGCAGGTACAGAGACCCAGAGAAGACATGCAGAGAAAATCTAATTTGGAGGTCTTTGTAAGGTCCCTCCTCTCAGAGTTCTGGAAACCCTGCAGAAGAAGAGGAGAACAGATTGTAGGAATCAGAGGGGAATGGAAGATACCAGAACCTAGCTCATTGCATCAACGCAGCAAAGCTTTCAATGACTCTCAGAGACTGTAGCGAGAAGCACCAGGCCAACTTGGTGTCTTTGTGGGACTCCTAACAGTGGGAGCAGGTGTGTCTCTGACTCTTTTCCCTGTTCTTGGGCCTCTTTTCCACCTATTGGGTTACCTTGCCGAGCCTTGATATGAGAGTTTTGCCTTGTCTTACTGTATCTTGTTTTGTCCTGTTTGGTTGTTGTCTCTTGAAAGCCTGCTCTTTTCTGAATGGAGAAAGAGGGGGACTGGATCTAGAGTAGAGGGGAGGTGCAGGAGAATTGGGAGGAGGGAAGGGAGGGGAAGCTATGGTTAGGATGTATTGTATGCGAGAAGAATCTATTTTCAACTAAAAAAAAAAAAGCATTCTAAGCAAGCAATGGGATAAAGCCTGTAATCAGAACTTCTCCATGGCTTCTGCTTCAATTCCTACCTCCTGTCTTGAGTTCCTGCCTCATTTCCCTCCATGATGAACTCTAAGCTGTAAGATGAAACAATTTCCTCTCCAAGTTGCTTTTGGTTATGGCTTTATCACAGTAATAGTAGCCAAGCTATGACAACAATCTAACACCACAAATTTATAATAGTTAAAAGATCTCTAGCTCAGTGACTGAATTTCTAACAATCGTCTTGATAATCTATTTTCTAAACATTTTAAAAATAAATATTTGGAATATCTTAATAATCACCTGTCAGTAAAATGAAATATGGCAATATAGAAATTGTTTCTGTTTGATATAGGTAAGGAAGAGTCAGGACAAGAAATTAAACCTGTGAGTGCTCAGCCCTAAATGGGATATGTACTTTAAACCCTCACACACCAAAGGTCAGTGGAAGTCTTGAGAGAGAAGACAGAAGCATGTAAGAACTTAATGATGGTAAGTGGTGCTGTGAAATGCTGCATTCTGCATGTGGCATAACTTTATCACTCATGAACTCACAGCAGTTGTGGTTACCTGCATAAAATCTGTATCCAAAAGATCAAACAAATAAATACTCCTGGGCTAACTAATCTCTAAACCCCACACTTTATTTAGGAGATATTAACAATGGATAGTTGATAGGGAGAAAGCCATGGTTGGGTCTCTCTTCCTATCTCACTGTTAAAGGTGAATAATATTGATGTTTGATATTTTGTTTATTTTATTTTATTTTATTTTTTGAGTATGTGGTCACTAGCAGGTTTCTCATGGGTATGAATGTCCTCATACCCATGTGCATATAATAATTACTATTTGCATTTAGTGAGTCATTTAAAAATATATAAGGTTAGGAAACAGGTATATAAGGGGACATAGTGAAAACCTAAGAGGAAAATAGTTATAGATATATCAAAATTTATTGTATATGTGTTTGAAAGTTTCAAAAATAATGAAAAAACAAAATAGTCTATATCAAAAAAGAGGAAGCCTTTCATAAATTGATGAAGTAGTAATTGAGTAATTTAAAAATATGAGTAAAATTAGATAATATACAAAAGCTAAATAATCCAAGTTAAGTATATTTCTTGCCAGGCCACTCCCACATAATGGAAGTCAAGTCTTTTTTTCATAAAGTAAGTAACGTGGCCCTAATGAAAAAAAAAATGTCAGCAGAGTTTTATCTTGAGGCCAAGACCAGGGTCCTTCAAACTCTTAAATCCACTTGCAGGTGTTGATGGGAAAGGATTTCTATGACAGGTGAACACCATCTTAAGTTAGGGAGCAGGAATTTAACCTACTACAATCCAAGCATAAAACACATCCCTGGGAGCAGGTCAGAAGGACTAGCAAACTAAAATCTGAAAAGCCCAGGGTGTAGGAGTCCTTCCTCAGGAAATGAAAGGTATAACCTCACCTTCTGGAGGTAATAGATCTCATAAAAGGTGAATAATAATGTTGTTTGATATTCCTGACCCCTGAAGTCCATTGTCTCTTAGTTTTTGGAGTCACCAATAAACCCATCAAAGCTTATAGTCCAAGAAGTATGAAGTTCATATCTCTGGTAGAATGATTAGTATTTAGTTTATAAAAAACACGTGCTCTGTCTGCGCAGATCTCAATGCTATGACTGCTTCCCAAACTCCAATAAACTTGGGATGCATCCCTCTGCTGAAACATTAGCTACTCTGGGGCATATGATCTGATGAGTCTTGGGAAAGTAGATGAACGAACTGTTCTATCCAAGAGAGTGCAAAGTCCTTAGGACATGATGAGGACAATTTACAAACATGAAGAACTCTTTGGCAAGCATCAGTCCTTTGTCCAAACAGGCTCAACACTAGCATAAACCACAGAAAATCCAGTGGTCCAGGAGCTCATCTTCCACTCTCACTACTTAGGCATGTGTATATTAATGGCAGACCAGGAAATTTAAGGAGCCAGGGAAACCTAATCCAACACTTTATTCTTTTAGTTGCTTTCCTTTCGTAATTTTTTGTTATTAGCATACAGCATAGCAGGTTTCCTTATGGCATTTTCATACGTGCTTCATTTTGGTTGATTTCCTCTGCCTCCTACTTTTCCCACCATCTGGCTGCCCAACTCCTTCTCCACTATACACTTTCATCCCTTGTATTCCCTTTTCTACATTAATATATCATTTGTTCTCTATTGCTTTCCCAGGCTTTTCTTTTGTAACTATGTCTTAACATGTATTCCTAATATTTTCTTTTATCAGTTTCAACATCTCTGATTTTAAATACACATTTTAATTCTGTTTGATTTTTTGCAGGATAAGAGAGATTCTTTTTAAAAAAAGTTTATTCAATTAGGTTTGTTTGTTTTTCTTCTTTTTCATATGCACGTTTGTGGTATGATGGTGTGAGTATATGTCTACATATATTTTTGGGCATATGTATATGCAATTGCCTATGGTTTTAAATGTGCATATATGTGACATGCGAAGGTTCAGTGGTTAATGTGGAGAATCTTTCTGAAATATTCATCTGTATTATTTTTTTTAAAGCAGGGACTGTTAATAAACACAGAGCTCTTCTGATGCAGATAGTCCCATAGCCAGGTTGTTTCATTGATGCCCAGTCTCTGTGGTTTCTGGAATTTCAGGTATATTGCTATGACAACTTAGCTTATTCCTGGGGTCAGGCAATCTATATTCTAGTCATGTTTGCCTGGCAAACATTTTAGCTACTAACCCATCTTCCTATACACGAGGACTTTTGGACAAGTATCTGTTAGCTCAGTAAATAATACCAGAACTAGTAAGAGTGACTGCATGATAGCAAACCTTCTGGACAGCAAAGGAAAAAATCATGACAGTGAAGAGACAGTTTATAGGAAGGAAACAAGGTCTGTGAAAGTACAAATGAAACAAGGTTTCATTATCTAGTATGAAAAAATAATTGTAAAAATTAAACAGTAAAAACAACACTAATCAATAATTAGACTAATATAGCACTGGATAGGGAGATCTTCATAGAAGAAATACCAATAGCAAATGAATCTTTGAAACCATGTTCAATAGCCTTCGAACACAGGAAAGTGCAAGTTCAATCTTCTTTGGGTTTCCATTTCACCACCCTACAAATGGAAAACAACTATGGACTACTGATTTTGCTCAGCAGGTAAAATCATAGAATTTTTCTCAATCTTAAAGAAAACATGACATTTTCAAAAGTGGATGGAAGCGAAGATGATTGCATTCTGTGAAATAAATCGCACTCAGCAAAGAAAAGCACCACATGCTTTCTACATTATGTAGAATTTGGACATCCATATTTAAATTTGTGTGCATGTATGCATACATCATACAAATAGAAAGAAAGAATCATTGGGAAGAAGAGTTTTGAAGAAGATGAGAATAGAGATAAATGGAATACATATTTGAAAGCAGAACCAAAGACAGTTGGGGGGAAATAAATCAACTAGCAAGACCAGTCAGTCATAAGGATTATGGAAGGGCAGTAAAGATGATAAATAATAACAAAGTATAATGATATGTGTTTATTTATATTATGAAATGAAATGCAAATCTTTGAAGGTTTACTGAAAGATAATGAAAGGTATCATTTGAGACTGAAAAATATCTCACATTTCTAGTACCTTTTACAAGCATTGAGTTATATATTAATGAATTGTTCAAGACAATATGTTTTTTCACATATAAATGATTATATACATAATTATTTCAAACTATAAAAATGTTAAGAGCATAAGATTCTAAGGATCAAATACATTTTCTTTTGAATAATTATTATATATATATATATATATATATATATAATACATACAAAGAGATAAGTAAATAAACGTAGTGGAAAATACATGTTTTATATTGATCAACTGAATCATAGTAATGCAACATAACAAAACATTTTGATCTGGTTATCAGTGAAAATCATTTATGGCATAAGAGAAAAATCAAAGAACATTTCATGTGTTTGCTACATACCTAGAGTTTCGTTGTATGCCAGTAAAAGAGAAAGAAAAATGTTAAAAGTAATTTTACTATAAATTCTTTTCAAACAATATCTAATTTTATGCTAAGAAATACAACAAAGGCCCTTGTGTAATGTATGCCAATAAATGTCATTTCTAAAATTCTTTATTTTCTAAAATAGAAATAAGATATAATTTTCTTAATGGGAATTATTTAATCTTAAAATTAATTGCTCCTAACACTTTCACATAATCATGGATAATTCTCTAATAGCATTACTTAAAACAAAGACTTCTCAGTTAGGGTGACTTCATGCTCAAAATGTTATAGTTTTTTGAAAAACTGTCAAAGTATTTTCTGGCATATTTAATACAATTTTTAATAACTGCTTTTTTATAAAATAAATGAAGAGGATATACAATAGATTAGGTGGGAAGCATTGGAAGAAAGATATGAGCTAATATTCCTAACTTTTAGAGATTCTTAGACTCCCGAAAAAGCTGCTCTGTTTAAAATGTCTCCACAGGGTGGAGAAGATGCAAAATCTTACCTGTTGCTTACCCATAAGTCTCACGTATTCACCACACATTATGTTACCAAAACCACAATTTGAGGAAAGCTATGCCCTTGCAAGAGTTTCCCCAAATGTGGCATGGAAAATGTTCAGTGGGAAAGATTGCATTGAAAATACTGGAAAGGAAAATGAGTTTTAAAAAATGCCTTCTGTGTGCAAAGTGGCTTCCAATTCTTCAACAGTATCTGTTTCAACTTACTCTCAATAGAAACGTGAGGAGAAATACTGAGATATATTTTTGTCATGAAAAAGCAAATGTATAGGGTATTTTTATTATACTTATTATATACTAGTATTTTATTGGTGTATATGTATTGGTGTCTATGTGTGGAGCCAGTTCTAGCCAAAAGAGAGCATCAGATCCCCTATAGTTGGGTTACAGGGATATGTGGGCAGCCTCATTGAGTTCTAGGAACTGAATCCAGTCTTCTGAGAGAGTAGTAAGCACTGTTAACCACAGAAACAACTCATCACCCCCACTAATTATTTTTAAATCATGATTAAAAAGTTTTCTGAAGGCCTCCCATACGCTATTTCATACTAAAAGCATTAATGGACTTAAAAATATCAAATATTGATGACCTGATAAATGTAAATTCCATACAAAGGACTTCGTTTTAAATTAATTTTTTTATCATTTTATCTCTTAATGAACATGCAATTTTATTTAAATTATTTGAATACAATAATTGTAGTATCACAGCTTGAATTTGTAACCGAAGAACATCTTACTCTAAACATGCATAATGACACACTAATTACTATAATCAGAAAACAAAATAGAGATCAATAATACATTTCATGCATTTGAGTATGACATCAGTTAAAATATGCTGTTTTTCTGTACTAACTTAGAAAGTGAAGCTGTTAAACTGCAGGGTGATACAAAGAAACCCACTCATGGAGAGTCCTACTTCACAGTTAACATTGGTTTCCCTTTTCCTTTATTCCATGCTCATTCTCATTTTCCTTGTACTCTTGGCATTGTTTAGCAGGTGATGGGAAATTCTCCTGTGTATAATTTTATCTACATATGAATATATTCCTTTCTTACTAATTACACAACTCTTTTTGGTAGCCTTTCAAATATATATGATATTCTAGCCATTCTTCTAGATATGCTTGCTTGATTACATATCAAGTTGTGCTTTTCTGCTATTTAACTGCCTTTTATACAATAATCTTCATAATAATACGAAATTAGTTCAGGCCTTTTGAAAATTTAAATAGCTATTCAGCTATTCGATTACACATACTGGTTGGCAATATAGCATGCAATACAATTGAATTGAGAAAGTTATGAAAAGGTATGACCATGTTCATACAAAAATTCCATACTTTATCAAGTATAAAACTAAAAACAAATATAAAATCTTTTTGGCCTGCAATATCTCTTTCTGAAATATTTGTATTAATAAGCACCTAAAATCAACATATATCAATAAAGAAACTATTAAGAATAAAAATTGACCACCGAAATCTCTTCACACTAAGCATATAGCATTAAACATATGAAATGGTATGCATTATCAAAAGTGTCTGTCTAAGATATCATAGGCCCATGGGCAGTATTGATATAATCTAGTTGATATACTTCTTAAACATGTTTCAATGTAAATGTTTGAACAAGATTATTTAGGTAGAAATGAACCGAGAGCATGGTCGAGTAGCACAAAAGCTAAATAAATTTAAAAATGTTGGGATCTGAGGGCATCAGGAAACTTTCAAGGCAGCGGAGACATGAGGATCTATAGAACTCAGACAAGAAAGAAGCAGGGAGGTGACTACAGAGACCTCCTTTCTCCCTCCTCCTTCTTCTCCTGCTTATTCTTTTTCTCTTCCTCTTCTTCCTCTTACCTCTCTTTCTCCTCCTTCTTCTCCCTCTCCTCCTTTTCAGCCTCCTTTTTATTCTCAATCCCTGTAGGGGAGAGTTACCTGGATTCAGCCTCTACCCAGGATCCCCTGAGAAATGCTTCCCAGGAGCAAGGGAAAAGTGAAATATCTGTATAATAACTTCACAAACACAGGCCAATGCTCTTCATTCCATGTGCTCTTTATCATGGTGTTGTTTATTTATTCCATCTTTATTCTCCTACGTATCTATTCTACTATGCATCACAAATTCCCAAGCATATATATATATATATATTATATAATATATATATATTAGATATGTATCCATTCCCATTTATATATATATATATGTGTGTGTGTGTGTGTGTGTGTGTGTGTGTGTGTGTGTGTGTGTGTGTATTAATTCATTAACAACTTGTTAGTAAAAACTACAGAGTAAACTTTCAGGGACATGCATTCTGATAAGAGTTACACTTGGCAAAGACTTGGACAGCTTAATTGGCGACTGACAACAGCTGTAGGTTGTAAAGAGTTCTGGCTATCTCTTAAAGAGATACAAGGTTTACAAGGGAAGAAACTGAACCAATGAGAGATCTAAGGAAGAGTCAAAGAATATGTGTACTATTTTATGTGATTAATAATATCTGGACATGATTAGTCAGTTAACAGCCTTTTCTTGTTAGTCACCTGAATCTCAGGACCTATACATAGTCTACTGTGCCTAAAATCATTCATTAAAATCTGGTGTAGAAATAAATACAAAATGTTAATTGTTTTTTGAATCAGAGTGGGGAGGTCCTGGGGGAGGAAGCTTAGGGCAACATAGGTGCTATTGATCTCTTGAAGGACTAAGATAGCAAGGCCAGACACCTGCACTCTCACTTCTAGTTTGCTGTAATTCTTCTGAAGGGTTTTGATCCAACAATGCCAAGCACCTGCAATTCTGCTCTGTGAAAGTTCCTCGAGGACACTCTGTCTGGCCAACTTCCCTTGTCAGTGGCTAAGGATGGAGAACAAGACCTCTAAAGGTCTACAGTCCACATGGAACCATAGACATAGTTATGAAGCATATTTTAGTATATTTCTATTCATAATAACTGTACATTTAAATAAGAAACCATCTTCTTGACTATCCACAATTATGTGTGCCCATAAGATTGAGATATAATCATGAGATTGCATGTACCATTACATGGAAATGCATGGCAAATGGGAAGATATCATATTTGTTCTTAAGGAAGGAATGCAGTTCTTAGGGAGGAAATCAAGTGACACATGAGAGAAACACAGACAAGGAACAACTGGTCATTTACAGTCAGTAATTTCATGCTCTTGCCAGGTGGGGCTTCCCATCAAAGAGTCATTCATTTGGTGAGTTCACATGAACACCAGTTGGTGTTATCACATGCTGTATACTCTCACAACTCTGGACAGTACACTTCCTCTTCCTCCTCCTCTTCTGCTTCTCCTTCTGCTTATTTATCTCCTCCTCCTCCTCTTCATCCTCTTTCTTATTTTCATTTTCATCCTCTTCCTCCTCCTATTCTTCTCCATCTCCATTTCCTCCTTCTTTCTTTTCTCCTTCTTTCTTCTTCTTCTTCTTCTTCTTCTTCTTCTTCTTCTTCTTCTTCTTCTCCTCCTCCTCCTCCTCCTCCTCCTCCTCCTCTTCTTCCTCCTCCTCCTTTTCCTCCTCTTCCTCCTCCTCCTCTTTCTCCTCCTCCTCATCTTCCTCCTCCTCCTCCTCCTCCTCCTCCTCCTCCTCCTCCTCCTCCTCCTTTTCCTCCTCTTCTTCTTTCTCATCTCATTTGTTATTTTATGTTTGGGATTCAGTTTTTATGTCAAGGAAAAGGATGTCTAAAAGAATGACAGCTCCACATAGCTGGCAATAAATTGGCAGTCCTACTTACCAAGGGTCAATTTAATACAAAACCAAGGTGAAAGAAACTTCTTACAAGTAACCTGATTCTTATGTTTTAATTTTAACTTGAAGCTTTTTGTCATTGTCTATTTTAGCTGATCAATGATTTAACTAAAAACAAACAAACAAAAGACATTGATATCTAAGAAAATTACACCATAAACAATAGTACTATTTCTGGATGAGGTTTGCTTCAGAGAAGTGTTTTTGTGAAGGGAACACAGACTTTTGAACAGCAATAGGAGGTGCACATATTGATCCCATGAGGCAAACATTCAAAAGGAATAGAGTATAGATAAAAACTGAAGGTTAATCCTTAGTATGAAATGTGTCAGTTTGTGGTGGTTGTTCCATTATGTCCTGCCCCATCTGTCCACCTCAGCAGGACAGAAGCTTTATGTTCATAGAACTTGATGAAGGACACAAGGCTCCTTCTTCTTCCTTAAGTTCTGCAACAATGTTATATTTTAGGGGCATAGGAGGCTGTCCTCTGGCTTTTCTCATGGAACTTACAAATCTCAGTAGTAGATAATATTTCAGTCAGACATGCTCCAAAGTTCTGAGTCTCTTCCTCTCCCTAATGCATTACATTATATAATCGGTAGTCACCACAGCTATGCCTTGAATATGTATGACAGAGAACAATGGCTCCTACAAAAGAGACAAGGCTGATCTTTTAATTATTATCACTTTCCCTCAAGATAAAACTGCATTTTATTGTAGTGGAAATCAGGCAAGAAATACAAGAATAAATGGTACACTTAATGGAAAGAAAAGCAAGACTAGCTTTCCAATTTCAGATACTATAATATTTGTATAGAAAATTCTACCTTATTAGTGGTGATGTTCCATTTATAACAATTTAAAGGATTATGAAAACCAAACTGTATTCCAAACACAGTAATATTTAGCCCTGATAATGAAACCCAGAAAATTATAGTCTTCCAATAGCATCAAAAACTATAATATACTTAGAATTACACTGAACAAAATGAATGTAAAATTTGCATCTTGAAATTTTAAAAATATCAGTGAGAGAACTGAAAAGATACTTAAATTTATAGAAATAATTCTTTTGTTATGAATGGGAAAAATAATATTGATAACTTGTAAAAATTTTCCAAATTGATATATAAACCCAATGCAAACAATATGAAATTAATAGATGTTTTCCCTTGCAAATTGAGGTGATTCAAGAACCTGATAAGGAACTGTGAAAACCAAGAGTAGCAAAACATATAAAGCAAATAAAAACAAATTTAAATTTGGAAATCATGTATTTTTTTTACATTCTTTTATTTTCTTTCTTGCATTCTCTCTCTCTCTCTCTCTCTCTCTCTCTCTCTCTCTCTCTGTATGTGTGTGTGTGCGCGCGCGCGCGTGTGTGTGTGCATGTGTGTGTGTGTGTGTGTGTGTTGTTTGTGTATGCATATGTGTGTAATATATGTATGCATGCATGCTAGCCCATTCTGCTACACATGAAGAACTGAAGCTGGTAGGTTGTCTTCCTCAGGCCCTCTCCTTCTTTATTTTTTTAAATAGATTCTGTCTCTCAATCTGGTGGTTTACATTTTGGCTAAAATGGCTGGCCAGTGAGTGCCTGGGATCTGCCTTTCTTCAATTTTCTGTCTTAGTGTTGAGACTACACTTACATGTCATCATGCCTCAATTCTTTGTATGTGCTAGGATTCAAAATCAGGTCTTTACATTCACACAGAAAACACTCTACCCATTGAGCCATCAGCTCAAGATCACATTTGAAAACATCTCAGTACTCCAGCATAACCACAGTAGTGCTATATTTGAAATGTAAATATGTAAATCAAGAAATGTATTCTATAGATAATCTTTTACCTTTATGGTCAATTCTTTCGTAGCAAGATTTTTCATGGAAGCATATTAGTGAACAGATGGTCTTTTTATAAAATGATATTGAGGCAGCTAGTTATCCTAATCAAAATAATGAAGATAGAGTTTCTATATCATTAAAAAGATAAATAGATTCTTCCAAAGGACAACAAACTCAAATTAACTTCCTATTGTTGTGACAAGTATACATAAAATTAACAACCAAAAGGAAGGAATAGATTTATTTTGCCCACTATTTCTTCAGTTCGGTCATTCATCGCTTGGCTTGCTTATATTGGGCTAGTGATTGTGCAGAACATAATAGCAGTGAGTCAATTACAGAGTATTATTACTAGCCACCTGGCATATAAGAAGCAAAGAGAGAGAGGGAGAGAGAGAAACACACACACACACACACACACACA